>LYNE01003647.1:19407-29978 GCA_001662545.1 Rosa x damascena | reverse complement strand
TATATATATATATATATATATATATATATATCAACACAACACATTGAACAATAGGAACAAAAAATAGAACACAATATAACAGTAAGAACCCAGCAGGATGAGGTAAAACGAGTAATGCCTCTCAAAAATCTGATTGTGAGATGCTCCAAATTCAAGTTTTAGTGCTATTGTCCTCATTCCATCCAAATTGATCTGTCTTTGGGGAGCCACTGCAATAAGACATGATGCATCATACATAGGTAAGCCGCTGGATGCAACAGAAAGCATATACACGTAGAACACACATTATAGAAACATAACCAAAACTTTTGCATCACATTCACAACCTGAAGATGATCCTCTTGCAAGTGTTTCGCTGATAGCACGAATTGGAATCCATACAATAGAAGGCAAATTACTTGCCCAATCTGGAAACTCTACTCTATCACCAGAAAGAGCCAACTGCTCAACCGAACTATTTGATTCATCACTGTAGCTCTCCATCTCAATGAAATGTGACTCTTCAATTTTAAGGCCAGGACCAGTATCAACATACAAGGCAGCACCTTTGAGGGAGTAGTTAATGGGCCTTACTATAATCCCAACCCATTGAGTTTCATTTATAAGCAGGGCAGATGAAATAGCTGCAGCAAGATCAACAAGAGGTCGCACTTTGGAAACCTAAGAAGAAAAGGTTCATTAGATAGTACAACACACAAGTACATCTAACGAGATGAACTGAAAGAAATTTTCATCTCAAAGTTATGTGTTGCTACTGGATGCAAGTTACTACAAGGATAAAGAACAGCAATGAACTAGTAATTTGGTATGTAATGGATACATAGAGAAAGGCACCTTTAAAACTGGCCTAGGAGGCTTTTCATAACTCATAAAATCCTCGCTGTCTTCAGGGCCTCCTTTGGAAAAGCTATGAGACCTGAATCTTAACTGCCCAATCTGCCCGGTAAGAACCCCCAAAACATATGAACCTGGTTTTTGGGGCGGTAAATCTAGAGTAACGGTATTCCGACCAGGCTTTAATACAATAGCAGTAGAGCTCCATAGTGCCTGAAGGATAGGTGAAATAACAAGTTACTGGAATAATCATACAACCTATAACCTGATATGGGCGGAGATGAAATTGCATTTCGAGGTCCAAGAAAGTTTACCTTAGCAACCTCATCAGTATTGAAAATTGCATTCAATGTGAGATTTAGGGAATCAAGAGTTATGTCATCAGGAAAGCCACTCCAAAATGTCACAGATAGAGTACCAGGATCCCCATCACATAATTCTAATGGAGGCCCAGGATTACCAGAGAATGTAATTAATGATGATACATCCAGTGGCACAGGTTGCTTCATTTCAGCATGTGCAAGATGAACAACCTCAGACTGAAAAGCCTGGCGTTCTTTGGTTAAAAACAAGCCTTTATCCAATGAAAGAAGCCTCACGCAAGAAGATAGATAGCCAGCTTGGTCATTGAGTGTCTTCTGACACTC
Organism: Rosa x damascena; assembly: GCA_001662545.1. Lineage (NCBI taxonomy): Eukaryota > Viridiplantae > Streptophyta > Magnoliopsida > Rosales > Rosaceae > Rosa > Rosa x damascena. The sequence goes on along the minus strand of LYNE01003647.1, from coordinate 28,497 downwards.
TGCTAAGTTGGGCAGGACTTCTGCCAACAAATCTTGCCATCCTTCACCCGCATAAAGAGCACAGACCTTTTCATATGACTTTGCAGCTAGATCAAAGTTTCCATGCTTAAACAAGACTGCTGCAATTTCTCCATCAAGGACAACTCCATGCCTTTTCCACCAGGATCGATGGTAATTGTCAGCAGCACCCTTAGTTAGCTCCAAATATTTTTGCTGCAACACCAGAATTCATAATCAAGAAAAAATAGTGAAAGTGTGTGCAGTGCAAAATTTTACTTAGAGATCCAGGTATCCACATAATACATCTTTAATACTTACTTACAAAAACGTAATCTGCCATTAACAGAATGATTCCATACTAAAACTGCTTTATGAGCGGCTAGTGTATTTTATATGAGGATTTATAATTTGATGAAATAGAGATGTCACCCAGAAAAATGGATATTTTAACTATTATTATTACTATTACTACTATTATTACTATTATTTGAATAGAAACAAAAGTTATACACCATGTATAGAGGAATCAATCATGTGAAGAATCTTTCATCGATAATAAACTACAAATTTGCCTACTATTCATACCTCAAACTCCTCTGTAGATGACAAAGACTTCCATAGATCAGTATTAGAAATTGTACTTTGCAGAGCATGTTCAGCTGCAACATAAATCTCTGCAAGTCTCATGGGCCGATCAATTGAGCCCTCAAACATTCCTGGCGAAGAGTTTGTACGCGACATAACACTTGCTTGTACTTTTTGTAATGAGGGCATCTTAATTGATGCATCTGAACCTGAACTGCCACCATATTATGACTACATTATAACTCGAAAATGAAAATTCGGAAAACATAAACACCACTTAATATAAAAGCATGAAACAAGGATTCAGTCAGGATCAATGAATCCGTAATGAACAGAGCAATATAGTTGCTTCAACTGTTAAATTTCCATTACCCATCAGTCAAAGCTTGGCGACCATCAAGCATTTCAAACATATTTCCAGCAGAGAGAGAAGCTCTCCTCCGATTCGCCTCACGCAGTAGTACAGAAGGTTCAAGAGGCAATGGTTTTCTTTGAATACCAAAGTGCTTGGTAGCTGGAGTTGCCTGTAGAATTATCTGCGAAAAAATAAACAAATTATCCAAGGGACAACAACAGAAGTATTGTGAAATTAGATTATCAATTATCATTAATCAAAGATTAATTTGATATACAGCACCTGTGGTTACACTTATACACTTGTGGTGGTTCGACAAAGGTGGTAAATGATGGAATACATTTAATTGCCAGGGTAAACTAATACGGTAATACTTACAAATAAAAATGTCCAAATTGGAAAAGTTATGAAAATGGGTCAAATCTTCAGCTTTCAAGGTAAAAAAATTGATGTAATCAACAATTCAAAAGTAACATTACGGTTTTTTGTTATATTAAGGTATAAGTACCACAAATTTTTAACAAAAAGTGCTTTGAAATGCCTTTAGCTAGGCTTCAAGCATACAACTTTATTCTACATTATTGACAGGTCAAATGGAAAACAAAATGCAAGAACAATAAATGTTCCTGACAAGAATTTCGTGGTGATATATACTGAGTATGCTAGACAGATATAAACTGATGGATTCTATACTGAAGCAAATTATCTCCCCTAAGTTTGTACCCAAAAAAATAAAAAATTTTCTCCCCTAAGAACATATCAAACTAAACTTTAGCTAGTCCAATGCCGCATGTGCCATACTGAGAATCTACCTTTTCTTTTGCTAGCACCTCAGAAGAAGCATCAGGTGGAACTGAAGGCCAAATTGCTGGCTTGGGCCAAGGTAGCATGCTGAGTGAAGCACTGTACAAATTATTTGAAAGGTTCAGGAAAGAAGATAAGTTAAGAAAACCATCTGCATTAAATGTAATTTCTTCTTTGCATGTCAAAGCTTGCATCTAGAATGCTAAGAATGATTTTTCATCTTCAAAGATTCAATTTGTACCTGTTGCCAGGACTTCTTTCCATATTTGTGCCATATCCAATTAAATACGCAAGCCTCATGAACTGCATAAAAATATACATTTCATTATACACAGCCTTTTCTTACAGCAACTTTAACAACAATATATTAAGGAAAAAAAAACAGAGACAACTTATGATTGTCCGGCAGAACCACCTATTATAGTACACTCAATAACATGCCAAACATTGAATAAAGTCCCAGCATCTTAAAAACAAAATTTCTGATGAATAGAGAGCTCATTTCAACACTGAGCTCCATCTCAGTTGTATCAATGCATTCCAACAAAGATATATCATGAAATAAATCAACAAAAACACATTTTAAGTTCCTCTATTACTCCAGAAACACGGAGAACTATTACCTTGACCCTGCATAGTGAGTAAAGATCACCTTGAAGGCGGTAGAACTCCTTTTCTATATCAGCTGCTGCAAGTCCTTCCTTATAATGTGAAGCAGTTGCATGGACTACGGACATGCAAGCTGTTATAACCCAAACTTCACGCATACAAAAAGGTAGGCTATTCTGAGAACAACTCCAAAAGGAAGAAACAGGAAGGTGGGAAACAAAAAACGAAGAGTCAGAAATGATCATTTTGTACTGATGCAGAAGGTACTATGGTAAACAAATACTTGGCTTACAACAAACAAATGAAAAAGAAAAAAAAGAGAGAGAAGAATCTTAGATACCTCACGTACAGCCAGCGCCTTTGAAAAGCTTATAATGAATGAGTATCCCCTTGACGCAACCTCATAGGGGCGATTCAGCTTGAATAATAGCTACATTTAAACATGTGTCAGAGATGCAGTCCATATATATTATTTCAGCAAGAAATGACTAAAAATGAATGAACTTTCCATAATAAAATGAAGGAGAACCTTAAATTATGACTTTTACATAGTGGTAAAATTTCTTAAAGAGATGGTACAGTTGTCTAGAATATGATCACAGTAACATATGAGGTGCTTTGGTAACCATCAACACAACCGACTCAGTATGCTCCCAAAGAGTGCAGAGTTAGATTTAAGGTTAGAGTTGTCACTAGAGCTGCTTTTGCTACTCTTAAGCCATCAATTACAATAATCTGGACCTCGAAAATGGATTAGAAGCAGAACAGCCAGTACGAAGCCACCATACATTGCAATTTACCTCATCTCTCTAAAATGCATCGGCCAGAAGACTGGCCACCTTGAAGTTTGTTTGTTTCTGATGGTCAGAGAGTATTCATATTAAGTAAAAGGCCAACAGCTTTTCTTTTTATAACACTGTAAAACTTTAGTCATCACTTGCGCAGTGTAGTCTTATAATAACACACTCAGGGCGAGCTTGGGATTGCGGTGAGTTTTTAAAAAGGAGATTCCCGTGCTATGCGAATAATCAGCTGAACTGTGAAGTAAATCTAAAAAGCAGTCTCAAGAGCGTTTTGTAAATTTTGGTGTGAAGATGGTGGTGCATAAATAATGACAAAAGGCTGCCTGTCACCAGCTTGATAATACTACTGTGAGAGGTGCTCAGATATTTTAATAAGCAGCTTTCATATCAAACCCACCCAAGCATACTAAATTACACTATTAAGCTGCGTTTTATAAAATAACCTTGATCCCAGATTGGCCCTTCATTTCATTTATAAATTCTTATAGCCGAACTAAGTTTCAGTAGGGAGTATTGTACACAGAATATTATGTCCTGCTATAGAGAGAGAGAGAGAGAGAGAGAGAGAGAGAGGGAGAGAGAGAGATGCCTCTATAATAATGAATTATTGAATGAACATATGTTAATATTAGAATAACATTTTGAACCAGTGGGAATCATGTAACAGTTGACCAAGTAGTTGAATGTATTTAACAGAAGTTAACGGATGGATTTGGCAACGAAGTAAGCACCATACTTGAAAGTAAGCAAAAGTAGTCCATGAATTGTCCGATAGAATTGTTTAAATGAAATCACTGTCTTGACCTTTTTCTTTTTTAATACAACCAATTTAAGGTTATAGGACTCAGTCTGGCATACCTTTGATTGACAGGCAAACAGATACTGTCTAAATTCGAATTCCCTAAATGAGTCATCTTGAACAATTTGTGTCAATGGTTTGTTTCCGGAATTAAGCAATGATGCTTGATCATCACCGTGGTCAACTCCACCAAAGTCCCTCCGTTTTCCGGTCATTTCAACTGCATCACATCAAAAAATATTCATTAAGGTTTATACTAGAAAAACAAAATTCTATGTTTTATATTCCTTCCTAACTTAATTTTCCTTTCAGAACAGGTATAAGAGTGTACACAAAATCATGATCTCCTACTCACAGATAAGCATAAAAGTTCATGCTCGCAAATCACTGCTCAAAACAGAACTGGTGGCATTTAAGTAATTAAAAAAAAAAGTAGTTTATGAGAGTAGTTGTTGGATTTTGAAATAATGAATTACAAACATTGATTCGTGCTACCAAGAGTATAAGAGATCAGATGTGTTTGCATGTGAGGCTGTGAGTTTACAGCATACATGTGTATCATGGCTATTGTCTTTGAGGAGATATAAACAACCACACAGTTTGCAATAAGCAATTAATTTAAACGTGTTTATGAAAAACGATAGTGTTTGTTTGAACTAAAACTAAGATATGAAGTTAAGTTTATGAATGAATATTATTATTATAAATAGAATGACAACTGCAGCAGTCAATGGATGCTCATAGTTACATAAGGAGGGTATGCCAAGTCATGAAGAGTGCCACGTCTTCATAAAGTTTAGAATAAAACAAAATTGATTACCTAGTCAAAATCCCTACACCCAAACACTATCTCCATGCCTGCAGAGAATATTAAGAACTGAAGAGAAAATCAGATAAATGCTGAAAAGGTCCCAATACATGTACTTAAAAGGTGATATTTTCAGTTCCATGTAAAGATAGCAAATTCTTTTCAGCATTTATCTAACTTTCTCTCAAGTTCTTAATACTTCTCTGTGGGTATAGAGATAGTGTTTGCCTGTATCATATTAATTTTCTCTTAATTTTCCCTGAACTTATTGTCTTTACATGAAACTGAAAATATCACCTTCAAGTACATGTATTGGTAATATTTTCAGTTTCATGTAAAGATGGTAAGTTCATTAGAAAGTATGCACAGAAATCATAACATTTATCTCAACCAAAAACGATACATCCATTATGTACCTGTTTCCAAATAACAAATTTCTAGCTCATCATATTCACGTAGTGAATCTTCATAAAGATGAGCCAACTCAAACATAAAAGCCAAGCTTTCCTGAGAACAGAAACAAATAACAGTAAGAAGCTGATGAAGAAATGTAATATATGGAATTGAAGACACAGACTTGTGGGACTTATGCCTCATAATTGCCTAAAGTAGGATTCAAAACGTGCTGTTATAACACAAGTCAAACCCAAGAAAGTTCTTTGGGTAGCTTTTTGGTACAATTGATTTAGATTTTAGATAGAAAACTCATAATTGAATCACCAAGTAATATCCTTTTTACTGCCAAAGCATGCTAATCAAAATTTTAATCGATAAAATAGAACAACCTTCAAAATAAAAAAGTTGCAGAAATTCCAAACTGGCATGAAGCGTTGTTCACTGAGCTTGCGTATCTCATCCTCATAAAACTGTGCACGTCTATCCAATGTATTTCTGATGCACTCCATTATCTTGGATTCCAAGTCTTCCCAAAAGGTTTCTTCAGCACTATATAGGTCGAATTTGCAGCACCTGAGGAAGCCACATGTTTTTTTCTTATAAGATATTTATATATAAGGTGCAGAGGTAGAACATTAAGGGTTTACATTTTTAAGAAAATACATTACAAACATTGTAAAATGATTAAAAAGCGAAACACACTTGTGAAATGATTCCAACATATGTTTTAGTAGTTCCAAACAAATAGGTATTCGTAAGACCTATCAGACCCACCCAAGCCAAGTATGCTAGTAAGATAGATGATATACAATACTTCATAAAAACAAGATGGATGCCAAGTTCATTTTAACATGTAGACTTGGTTATAAAGGCTGAAAATTAGGAACGGTCCCTGTGGTGGAGGGTCATTCCTAATGTCAATACCCATGGATGAGATTTATAACCATACTTAGTCCAACCTCACGAGTCTGTCAAACTCTTTTATAACAAGCCCTGGTGCCATGCACGTGCTGGAGTAAATTTTCCATTCACGCACTACACATGGGATTGTTATATTGGATTTTTGACGGAATCATGAATTTAATGCAATAGATACAGTTTGGGTACAGGCTGGCCAAGAGTGTTGCATGAAATTATAGTACTGAATCTTGCATTTCTATATCAACCTAGCATCAAGCTGACTTATGCAGGCTTCTTCTATATTATCATTGACATAAATCAGTTGGGTAAGCTCTTGTTGGGAATTGGAGAGCACCTGAGAACAATTGCTCTTGAAAACCTTTAAACTGAGGGGAAAAACTCGGATATGCTTCACGTGCAGTTAAATTTTAGCAAGCTATCATACACGGTGATCATTCGTATGTGCAAATTTCTCAATATAACTAAACTGGGGAGCACTTGAGAACAATTGCTCTTGAAAACCATCAAACTTAGGGGGTAAACTTAGATATGCTTCCCGTGCAGAAAATTTTAGCAAGGTATCATACACAGTGATTATTAGTACATGCAAATTTCTCAATATTACTAAATCCACTAATTATACAAGCAGTTAGCTCACCTTTCTCTCTTCTTGGAGCTAAAATCAACTTCAAGTTTGGCATATACTTTATTTGCCAATTTGGTGGCTTGATCATTGCTTGGATGTGCCTTGGATACAAAAACAATAAACCATTCCCGTTCATCATTTTGGACAATTAGTTTTAGCCGTGGTTTGAGAATGGTCTTGAATTCATCAAGATCCTACAAAATTACAAAAGAAACAAAAGTTATTGAACTAGTAGACTAGCAACAACACATTTAAACAGAAAGCCACAAATGTAATACAAGTATATCAGATCTACAGGAGATAATAGCCATAAAACAGAGCATTAGTTCTAGCTCAAGCTGACTCCAGTACATTTTGAGCAAAAATACTCAGTTAAATAGATATAACAGAGATCGATTGTTTCTCACATGCACTAACTAGCAAATTCAAACATGGGACAAGTCCTTTTCCATCTGGTCCAGATAGGAACATGAACATCATCCAATCACACACAGATAATACGCACACAAGGCAATTCCTTAGCTTCAAAATAAGTCGGCAACAGGTAAAGTATGAAAGAGAGAAATTGGCAACTTAATCAAAATGAGGTTAACCTGTGGACTAAACTACAGTGCATTTAGATATCCCGTGCAGTTCTTTTAGTTACACACTAGATTGATTATGCACACAAGATGCAAGTGCAATGTGATGGCAATAACATTAAAAGAGATAAAGTGGGGTCTCTGATAGGAAAGTAAGTAGGTTGGAATTGGAATAAGGTGTAGACACGATAATAACTTTCGTCCTTAAATCAATTATTAATTGTTTAATGTGAAATGATTATTGTTAAAACTGTGTAAATATGATTGGCAGATGAGGTTCTCTTAATAATATTGTTGATATAACCTAGTGCATATGAAATATTTCACTGGGAAAAGTGAGGTGAAGGAGATTGCAGCTTACCTCACAGGTGACGAGGACCGCAGTTGCATATGGCTCCCGAAACCAAAACAATGACTGCTCCTGTGGGAATCGGCTGCGAAGTCTTGCATCTGTTGTTAATATGAATTCAGCACGGAAATTCTCCACAAACACAGGATTACGGGTCTTGTTATTTAAACAAGCTCTTTTGAAAGGCAAGTGCTCCTCAAATCCCTTCTTGACAGTAGGCCACAAATCACTAACATCTTCAACTGAAAAAGTCCTCATGGTAAAATAGTTAGATGGGAACTTGACGCAAGGACATAAGATTAGCACAAACACACTTGGCTATTCGTTTCTGTTATTTGAATTCAACACCACACTAACAGCACGGCTACAGTATTCGCAGCTATTTGTTTCATGCATATGTAACGTTACAAGCATTGTTGACAATGTATGACCAGAAATAACTTGATCTAGCTTGTCACTAAACAAAGAACGATCACCGCATTTGTTCTTCAGCTAAATTAAGCATCACATGCATGATAGTACACTCTAAACATTTTTCTATGTTCCGAAACTCCAAGCACAAAAATAGTGCATACTTGCAGTCTAAACTACCAATTCTTTTCGAAATACAATAAAACAAACTTTAATCACGCTCAGAGAATGTGCAGTTTTGCTTCTACAATCAAATTGCCCGAAATGAGGCTCTTAATTACTCAAATCTCAATTTCGAACCTAAAAGTGAGAGAGGTAACTAAAAATCACGAAGATCAGAAGCTCCATGGTTCGCGAAAATTCAAATGAAGCTCAAAATTCGAATTAGTAGAGAGAATGGGAATATGAAATAGTGAGATTTACCAGCAATAACGAGATGATCGAGTGAATTCTTGATGGTCTGGAACTGAGCGAGATAGTTGGCCATGTCGGAGCTCGATCTATACCAACAACCATGTGCCAATTTTCATGATCACCATCAGAGATTCAGATGGAGATCTATATCTATGTATGTATTTCACAGAGAGAGAGAGAGAGCTTTGAGTGTGAAGAGTGGTTGGTTGTTCTCACTGTGCTTACGCGATCCAGTAATGCTTCGCTTTGGAGTTGAAGGTGGGCTTCAATTTGGTACGGGCCGGTGATCTAGTGCTTCGCGGCGCATCACGCTTAATGATTCCGATATTGGATCTGCCCGTTAAATTCCCCGACTAATCTCTTCTTCGTTTTTTTGATTGTGGGAGGTCAACGTTAATGAGTTAGCGACACACGCACCCATGCAGGGTATTCTAGCAGAGTCAGACTAATTCACTGCACTGTCTATGGAAAAAAATCCACCACAAACTGGCCATTAGGTGTAGGAGAGGGGACTCGAACCCGGGTGTGGGGGTTCCACACCTGGTTAGTTACTGAAATATTTCAGCTAAGAAATAGAAAATTATTCTCTAATAAACATGCCTCGGGTTGACTGTCATTGACCATTGCTCT
>LYNE01003646.1:11572-25842 GCA_001662545.1 Rosa x damascena | reverse complement strand
TGAGACCTAACTTTAAAAATAAATTTGTTTTTTTTTTTTTTTTATATTAGGAATCAGATGAAGTTATTAATTCTGATTTATTTACCAACGGTTCCTCTGTAATGGTTAGGCTTACTATATATAACTGCAATTGCATTTGCATAAAAAAATAAATAAATAAATAAATAAATAAAGGCCACACACACATTTAAACAAAAACTGTATAGTTAAATTTAAAAGATGTGAATTGACACATGCATTAGCATTTATTAAGAGGATAATATTTTTTAATTGGTCTTAGCTGCGTTTGGTTGAAATCTAGGTCTCGCGGCCGACTAAGGTTTTGATATAGAACGTTTGAATTCAAAATTTGCAGAGGGAGCTCAGCCCCCAAACCTTGAGCGGAACAAAGATGCAGAAAGTGCACTCTCAAGTCTCAAGTATCTAGCTTCTAGCCTGGTCATCTAGTCTAATTCTAAGTCCAGGCCTTCCATGCTAAGAATCCATATCTTAGTCACACTTTAAAGTATGTAGCCCATGCTGAGCTTCTAGCCTGGCCATCAGATCTAAGCCCAGTCCAGGCATCCTATGCCTCAATCTAGGGTTTAGTCTAATGCTCTACCATATTAACCATCCAGGTTGACAACATGCACGTGCTTACAGAAAATTACCACGGGCTTTCCAGACACTAGAAAGTACTTCAGCAGTATGCCGGCGTAGATATTTCAAAGAGTGGTGATATGAGCTGATTGGCTATCCTTCATCATACAACAATTTAGCTCGAAAGGAAGACAATCATCCTATACCAATCAGAAAGGCAAAGATGCAATCCAACTTGTGCAAAACTTGACCATAAGGGTGTCAGCTGTGTAGTTCCACTAATAATTCCTCTGCATCTTTGCTTAAAATTTTCTACAACATTGTTTATGCACTCTTTCACTATTGGAATGATTGTGTAGTCTTAGCTCAAACTATACCTTGTCTTTCAACATATATTCAAACTGATGATTAGAGATGAACAAGTACAATACCCAAGTATTAGGAAGCCAAACCATAGAACATATGCAATTTCAAATAGCTAAGTAGTCAACATAAAAAGAGTGAACACAAAAAAGTAGTTCACTTATGAAGCTAACCTACAAAATCCTAAAGCAAGTTGGAAAGAAATCTCTGCAGACTGTACACTTCATGCTGCAGACTCTGGAGCATCAATATATGACTGTGCTTATTCTTCCTGATGAGTGAAAATCAGAAAATGAAAATAGGAGGATGTCACATCACTCTTTAAGGGTTGGCCCTGCATCAGCGAGTTGCTGCTCACCCTTGGGTTCTAAAGGTTGCTCACCTTTGGGTTCAGCAGGTAGTCGACCTTCATGTTCACCAGTTTGCTCAACTTTTGGTTCAGCAGGAGCCTCTGGTGTTGAAGCATCCTTCGTATCATTAGCAGTAACACCTTTGGAAGGTGAGACTGGTGTTTTTCCAACTGCAGTTGGTGTATTTATTTTTTCATTCTTTGGATCCTTCCTTTCCTTTGTGTCTTTCCCTTCCTTTCCATCCTTTTCGTCCTTTGTGTCTTTCCCTTCCTTTCCATCCTTTCCATCCTTTGCATCATTGCCATCTTTGGCAGGTGTCGGTGGAGGAGGCATCATGTGTGGAGGAGGGGTTTGTTTTAGCTTCAGAAAAATTTGGCGCATTCGTGAAAGATCTGTAGGTTTCCCAGGTTTGGGACCCTGGATGACAACGATTGAAGGCTTTTTATCAGGATCCTTTTTACCTCTCTTCTTCTCAATATTAGGAACCTCTCGAGGAATGAGCTCTGCTATTGCTTTCCAGTAATGCTTGTCAGCTTCTTTGTGGAACTTTTCTTGGTTGGCCAAGTACAGCTGCAAAGAAAGTCAGATTAATTTTATCTCTTAGATAACAAGCAAGGAAGGTGGTTATGTTTGCAATTGCGCACACGAATGTGTGTAAAATTGCAAGAGACAGATAAAGTAGGTAGACAATGATGAGTCTACATTAGATATGTTCTTAGTACTACCTTCTCTCTTTCTCTATTGTTAGCTTTGTTAGTTTCACAATTGAGCTTCCTTTTCTCATAAAAGGCCCGTTTAAACTCTTCAGCTTCTTCAATAATCTGGTTTCGCATCTCTTTTTCTCTTTTCTCCTTTTCCTCAAGATGAATGGCATTTAGACTGCAAGTATGCACATCCAATGGTTATTATTTATATATTTTAATCCCTTGACGGAAACCAATGACCAGAAAAAAAACAAAAATTAAAACAAAGACAAAAGGATCAAAAAGAAAAGTAATGATCTTTTCTTCCAATATTGGTATATAATGCTAATGAACAAACAACCCTTCATTCCCTAATATCTTTAATTCAGCAACTATAATATAGAGATATAAGAGCTAACTATGTTGCATTGCCTAGTGATAAAGAAAATAAGCTGAGTCTACATCTTCAAAACCCCTTCATCCGTACCTTAAGATAATATTATATATTGGAAAATTGGTTCTAAAAAAATGAAACACGAATTTTAGATTCTAAAGAATATTAATGTCAATTAACCAAATAAAACTATGGCGGAGTTAGATTCTAAAAATGCTCATACCTACCAACTAACTTGTAGTCCAATGATATTTCTCTTTTCTTTGTTGGAAGAGGTATCAAGTTCATGATAATCCTTATCACCATTATCACAAAGTTTATAGCTTATAGGTTATAGCTTTCCTATTAGCAAACAACATCATAGTTAAAGTTTATACTAGAAAGTTCCATATAAGAAATCTAATAAGGGATGTTAAGCATTTACAACTAGATTTAGAAATTCACAATCTAATATCTTGGCAAGATGACAAATCTCTGCCCTTAGTTAAAACAGTACTAGAGCTAGTTGCTTAGTGTATGTATTGTTGACTCGAGTAATTGTAGTAGCTTATTCAACAATCTATTATGCTTTATATATCAGAGAAGCTGTAAGCAGTAACAACTAGAAGAGAAGGTGTTCTTCTTTAATTGAGTTTGCAATGAATATTGCGTGAAGTATCTCTTCGTCATTGCATCCCATCTTGGTATTCGACATGCTATTATTTGTGTAACAAAGGTTGATATCATAAGTTTACTGCATTCATCTGCAAGCAAATTAAGGACTAAATAAAATATATATATATTATGTTATTATATATCCACCCAAACACATTAAATCACAAGAAACGCAATCCCGAAATACAGGGACAAGTTCTTCCTCACAAATCAGGATCTAAACAGATCATGTAAAGTGAAATTTGGTTAGAGCAATGTCCACGTACATAACAAGCATACATTGTTATATTAAATAAGAACTCACCGGCGCCACTCACGGCGTGCAAAGCCTTCCTCGCGCATTTGCTCTGGAGGCGGAAGCACCGGCCCATCGGAGGTGAAAATGTCACCCTCATTATTACCATCTGCATTGCTCTCAGAAACCGCCGAATCAAATGGCAACGCGTAGTCATTGGGGTTGGGGTTGGAGGCTTCAATTCCAAACCCTCCTCCTCCGTAGGGGTCAGGTGAGTGCTGCTGCTGCTGCTGCTCGTTGGGAAGAACAACATCGTCATGAAAATCCGAGTGGAGTGGTTGAGGCGGAGGTGGTGGGTCGGAGGAGGAGAAGTCGACTTGGGTGGGAGGGTTGAACGACGGGTCGTAGCCCATGTAACCATCGTCGTTGAAAGGTTGAATGGTGGGGGATAGGTTCTGGGGTTCGTCCTCATTAGGAAATGAGTCGAAGGACGACATCCTATAATGAATTTGAAATTTCCAATCTAAACAAAAAGGGTCAGTAAATACAAGAAGAAAGAAGAATGGGGATTTTGTTTGTGGGAGATTGAGATGAGAGATCGTTGTGTTCGGATCCAGAGCGCATGCGTGGCATTGTTGTAGAGATCATCACTCTCTCTCTCTCTCTCTCTCTCTCTCTCTCTAAATTACAACAACGTGTTCACATTTGGTTAGCATGCATGTACCATCAAGAATCTCCTAAATTAATTATTTATTTTAGAGTCTGGCTATATCAACCTGCTTATTTTCTTAGTTCACTCTACAAGCAATTTTCTTCCTCTTTTACCCCTAAAAACAATCACATAACAAACCTAAAATAAAAATAAAATATTTATATATGAAAAAAACAATGTACAAAACTCTGCATCACTATTGAAGTTCAAACCCCATTGGAGAATGACTATGGACCGCTGTCGACTGGCTCCCCCGAGAAAGACAATAACTAATTTCTTCTTTCATATCTTACATTCTCTCCATGGATCTCTCTACCTTTATTTTTTTTTGAGATAAAGATAAAATTTTATTCCTTAGATTAAGTCAATACAAGCATGTGAATGATTTTGTGTACTCCCAGCTCCCTCCCTAGGCACAGAGGTATGTGTGGTACTCATATCCCTAATATGAAAATCGGTTAAAGGCATATCACTACCGATAATAGACATGATAGAAGACATGGACACAAGATGGTGACAAGTTAGCCCCCCCCCCCTGCTAAATAACGGTCAAATTTCCAAAATCCCGATCTAACCTTTCTTTAACATTGGCCTCCCCTACCCTTTTGTTATCCCAAGCGAACTTAGAGCAAGTATAAGAAAATTCATAGAGCCCACAATCTTCAACCGCATGCCGGAAACCATCAATTTGACGTTAAGACCTCATCATAGAACCGTTTTCTCATAAAAATAAAGTAGTTCTTTAAAATCCCCACAACAGAACCATGGATCCGAACTCCCCCCCAGTGATCGCAACAAATCCCAAGATAAATGTCAGTGAGAAGTTTTAGGATGGCCATAAAAGCCAATAACATGACATTTCTTCTTATTCTTCGAAGTCACAAATACATTAATAAAAAAGATACTTCACGGAACAAATGAAACCGAAACTTTATTATTCCACATAAAACACAACCCTCCACGAGCTCCACTATTATCTTCGTTCCTCCCTACACAAAGGACACCATCCATTCCTAGCCTTGTTTTTCAACTTCCCCATTTGAGCTTCAGTCATGTTTGTCTCAATAAGAAAAATTAAATCCGGCATGTGAACAAATAGGAAGTCCTTCAAATCACGGAACGTCCGGGCCCTGCCCATACCTTGGACGTTCCAGCATAAAATCCTCATTGCTCGTGGTGGGGCAGATCAACTATACCCACCACTTCAGTAACATCCATATTAAGCATTACTTTTTTTTTATCTGCGCTTGTTCCACTTCCATGTTTACGCTTCCCCATGTCATTATTCGAAGACTTCGCAACAGGAGAAACCTTTACGAGATTCAACATTTACGAGGAGAAACCTTCAATTCCTTCTATTCTTCACCTCTCGTCGAACAAACACCCTAAAAATTCGCATGTCCGAAAGAAAGCTGGACACCCGAGTTCAAGACACACTGTGAAGTTTCTTCAACACCACTCGGCAAATCCGGGTCATGTCCCTCTTAACTACAAAACATAGCAGCATCTGAAAAACTAGCCTTCACATAATTTCCTACTGTATGAGTGATACGCTCGAAATGAGTGCCAATTTAAATCCTAAAAATTATCATCATTAGTATAGCATAAATAGGGATCGTTCACGCTGGCGATTGAGGGTACTCATACGAAAATAACAAGTATTTATTTACATATATTTCGGCAATTACAAGAGGAATTAGAATCCAAGTCAAATACAGAATCCAAATTAGAAACAGATTAGGAATCCTACTCCAAAACAGATACTGAATACAAGTCATAGTTGTTGAGCACAAATTCTAAATTAATATACCCAACACAATTTCGCTCTATCCTATTGAAAATAGAGCTTTTATTATGTCAGGTTCGACCCATTCAAGATAACAATAATCTCTTATTTACAATCCCTCACTTTAAGGGAAAACCCTTTGATTCCAAGTGCAAAGTCAACATATGGAGATGTGTGTGTTTGTGAAAAATTGTGGTTGCACCTGGGTTGTTTTACAGGTTGCCTACGTACCCCGGAAGGGATCAAGCCACTTGTAGTTCAAGTTTTTGTGGCTTTGGAGTTTCAACGGGTAGATGACCTATCGAAACAATTTTGGTTATGTGTTTGAGTGAATTTGGTTTTAAAAGAACCAGGAGGATTCGGTTTAAGTTGTGGTTGTATCCAGATTTAAATCCAGATTGCCTACATACCCTATGAAGGGATCAAACCATTGTAGTTCATACATTTTGGGAATTTGGGATTTTTCTTGGTTTTGTACCAAAATGATATTTTTTAGGTTCCGGAGCATTTTTTTACGAAACCAAAGCCTGGATATTTGAAAATGGAACCCATAGCGTCATACTTTGCCGAATTCTTCCAATGGGCCCAAATTTTGAACTGGGCTTCTTTTGTATCCTCACGAATCATGTTCCTTGATCCATGAAGATTTTTCGGCCCCGAATTTAATACTGGCACCTTCAACGTACCGAGTGGACTCCGAGTTGATAGGAGCATTTTTATACGGCGTTTTAATAATTATTTCCTCATATTTTTCTTAGTTATTTCCTTTACTTAATCATTTTAAATTTAGTTTCTATTTTCTAGGTACATTGGAATAAATGACAAGAAAATAAGCTTAAAGACACATGAAGGATGTGAGACATTGGAGATGACAAAGGCAAGGCACAAGGAATGCAGAAATGAGCTGAAATGAAGAAATGGAGTTTTCCTGGTCCTACTAAGAATCCCAGTCAACGCAGGAATCCTGATGAGGCTAGGAAACCTGAAGGCATTAGGAGACCACATGGCTTGAAGATGACGTTGGAGATATTTTGGGAGATTAAATCTGATTTTTGCCATGGGAAATTAAGGAGATTACGTTGAGAAAATCGTGGGAGAGTTTCAAGGAATTGTGCAACAAGAAAAGGCTCAAAACAAGTCCAGATTCATCCCTCAATTCCCTCAATATATGTTGGCAGAAATTAAGGAATTAAAATATGTAGTTTTATTGTGAAAATCAAGGGGAGGATGTTAAGGATAATTCCATGGAGAGATTTAAGGGAAGAAAGGTCCAAAATGCATCCAAATACATTGTCTAGGTTCATGCCTAGATATTTGGCCAAAAATTGTGAATAAAATCAGCAACAATATATTAGGGATTGATTTTGGAGCTTTTTGATTGGTTGGATAACATGGCAGAGTTGACGTGGCGCTACGTGATTGGTCGAAGCTATGTGGCATTATCAAATTAATTCCTGGGGAAATTAAAAGATGGATCATGAAGCTTGGCTGTCCCCTTATATAAACCCCCCTATGCTAGACATTTTAAGACACACACTTTCATTCAGAAAAATCTCCATTATAAGCTCTCTCTCTCTCTCTCTCTCTCTCTCTCCATTCTCTAGTTGTAAAGTTCTACGTTTTCAAGCAAGGAGAGGAAGAAGAGGAAGGAGCCGTGAAGGTCATATCCTCCATCATCCACCTTGAAGGTTTGCTTCCAAGATGCAAGATCCAACCATCAAGCTCTCCATCTCCATCTCCACTCACGGTGTAATCTTTTGATTTCCTTGTTTGATTTCGTATGAATTTGTTTCTAGTTAACAATAACATTTAGGGCAAAGTTCAAGCCCAATTTTATGTTTGAATAAAAATTTCAAATTCCATAATTGTGATTCTAAGTTGCTTATGTGAGTTTGTTCGATTGAATTTGCTTTACAGAAAACTTTTATATGTTTATCTTATTTGGGTCGACACTTATAGGATTTGCATGTAATTGGTGCTAGATTTAGGTAAACGATTCACCTAATAGTTTTGTGAATCTACATCACAAGTAGTAAAGGCTTTGGACAAAGGTCGAATTCAATTGAAGAGGATTGCAAATAGGTGAACTTATTCATAACTAGGTTGTGCACTTAAGTTGATAACCTTTCGATGCTTCATGCGTTGAACATGTTTTGATTAGCTAGCTTTCTAGACTATGATTGCATGTTTAATAGGATTGATCTAGGTGCTTTCACTTAGGTTAATTAGTAAAGGAAAGTAAAATATGGGAAATCAATTGCGTCGAATGTTTCACATGATCAACTTCTTTCTCATGACTTAGATGATCAATTATAGGATTTGAATCGAGTTTAATCATATGGAATTGGTTTTGATCTTTGTTTCTTACGTTTCATTCTTGTATATGTGTTTTTATATTTTCTTTCTTTTATTTATTTTAATTTTCAAAACTCTAATTCTTAAACCCCCCTTTTATTTCATTATTTGTATATATTCTTTTTGTAAATTTTTACTTTATACTTTAATTCTTTATTTGTTTTTGCAATTACAAGTGTATCCTCAATCCCCGGCTAGAACGATCCATACTTATTCTATACTGACAACTACATTTTTACAGGGTTAAATTGCGCGCTTACTTTTAGCGTATCATGAGTCTCAATTTTTCTTGTGTAGAATTCGGAGACATGGTTCAAATTTTTATTTTGGGCATCAAACCCGACACCCATCAGAAAACTTCTCAGAGGCCCAGCCTTCTTGGAGGTCCAAAACTGATAAGGACACCTAGCTACAATTTTTTTTTAATTTCTTTTTCCCTTCAATGCTCCTTTTTTTTTTTTGTGCTTCGTCAGTTCGTCTTATCCCAAACCGAGTAGAACATGAGCTCTGTCACGCCCCTGATTTTTAACAAAATAAAAATTGATATATATTAAATACTTATATATGCACGATCGTTCAGCCATCAATACAAAATACCTGGAAACTTTTTCCTTTTAAACCAAGTACAGACTGATGCTCTGAACCCTCAAAATCAATATACACTCACTCCACAGAGTTATGTCTTACACAAGCTAACGAATTAAATTGTCAACCACAAAATAAAACATAAATGCTTCTCAGAGCTCACTACAACGGAAGTCTTTATAACGGCAAAGTCACAAAATTGACTTCCTACCGTGATACTACCAGCACGCCACCTCAGGTTCAGCCACGATTATCCTGACCTGCAAAAATAACCCCTACACCATTTGAATGGTGTACCGGGTTGCCACACAACAAACCTGGTAAGCTTTTGCAAGCCCGTATGAGTAACTCAAAACCACACATGCACAACTCGCCCAACTAGGAAACCTATCAACTCGTAAAAAGGAACACACACCCTGTTTTCGCAAAACAACACATTCTTTTCGCAAAAGAAAACAACTCAAATCACCCAGTGACGGAATCATATTAATTGAAACTTTGACAATTAAATATGATACACAAGTCCTCCCCGGACATTTAAAAGAAAGAGTCCCCGAAACTCTCTTTTAAAAACACGTACTCATGAGCATCAAATAGCTCCCCGATACCCCCCATGATGTACCAACAACAAATCAGTCTAACCTAGACAAAACACATCGGTCCAACCTGGACACACAACACATCAACATATCCTCAATCATATCTATCGTTAACCTAACAAATAAAATATAATTCACAAGTCCTCCCAGGACATTTAAAAGAAAGAATCCCCGAAACTCTCTTTTAAAAACACGTACTCATGAGCATCAGATAGCTACCCTCTACCCCCCCATGATGTACCAACAACAAATCAGTCCAACCTGGACAAAACAACACATCGGTCCAACCTAGACACACAACACATCAACACATCCTCAATCATATCTATCGTTAACCTAACAAATAGAATATGATTCACAAGTCCTTCCAGGATATTTAAAAGAAAGAATCCCCGAAACTCTCTTTTAAAAACACATACTCATGAGCATCAGATAGCTCCCCGCTACCCCCCATGATGTACCAACAACAAATCAGTCCAACCTGGACAAAACAACACATCAACACATCCTCAATTATATCTATCGTTAACCTAACAAATAGAATATGATTCACAAGTCCTCCTAGGACATTTAAAAGAAAGAATCCCCGAAACTCTCTTTTAAAAACACATACTCATGAGCATCAGATAGCTCCCTGCTACTCGCCATGATGGACCAACAATAAATCAGAGCGCTAACTGATCGTATCCACTCACCCGGTCAAAGGCGTGAAGTCCCGATAGTCAAACAGATCGCCACATGGATCATCACACAGATCACTACACATATCATCACACAGATCACTTCACAGATCATCACACAGATTACTACACATATCATCACACAGATCATTTCACAGATCACTACACATATCATCACATAGGTCACTACACAGATCATCACATAGATCACTACACATATCATCACACAGATCACCACACGGATCACTCCCAGCAACCCCGAATCCTCATACCTTCCCAGGTCGTCAGATCAAAACATTAAACAACCCACACAGATCTTGAGACTTCCCAAACAATAGGAATTCCCAATTCCTAACACATTGTCTCCCGAAAGTCAAGCCTCAAGCAAAAGAATAAAACCCATCAATCCTTATTGCATAAATCACCCATCAACCCACAAGAATATACATATTTCGAGTAAATATATATATACACGTGTGAGATCATTCACTCAAGAATGCCACTAATACCAACAATAGTTTGCAATTAACTAAATAACTCTCAAAACAATATGATAAACCCGTTCGTGAATGAACATCGTGAGATTACTCACCTCGAAACTCCCGCTGCGTCTTCAATATAGAACAAGGCAGCTACACCACAAAACAACCGTCCAAGGATACCTCATCAAGTACCTAATCACATAAGGTTTCAACTTAGCAACAATCCACAAATGATTTAAGTCTGAAACCCCTGTTTTGAACTAAAATCTCCAAAGTGACGCCAATCGAGGTAAAACCACATCCGAGACCACCTCATGTCTCCGGAATACTTCTACGATCGATATGCCAAAACCACAAGTCGATCGGAAGCTCGAATACTCACGGATTGAATAAATCGAATGCTATGAAACTGTAAAAATCATAACAAATCCATACGAACTCCAAAATTTGCATATTATATATCGAAACGCTCGTATCAATGAGTAGAACATATATAATACCAAACAAAGTTCCCTACATGGCCGGAAAACCACCAGAACACTGCCACAGGAGGTGGCGCACCGCCGCCGGCCAAAACTCAATATTTCACAAAACTCCCAACATCAAAGCTATTCATTTAAGCATGCCTGTGAATTTTCATAACTAGCTCGAAGTCAGAAAACAAGCATAAAGGGTCGAAAACTACCTCACAAGCCGTGGATTACTGTTTAACCAGAGTTGAACCAAGTTCCATGTAAATCGACCCAAACAACCACCACAGATCGATCAGTCAGCCTTCTCTGAACTCAACCAAGGACGCAAGAAGCCACGACATTGCCGGAGCTGCATTTTCCGTCTGGGTCCGAATACTTCAAAGTTTGCAGCCTTCTAGCGCCACCGTGGAGGAGAATCGCTGCTACACTAGAGGGACGACCAGACGGAGGAGACGATCTGATCTGGAAACTTTCACTGCCGGAGACTGCCGGAAAATCCAGGTCTGGTCAGTCGAAATATTTTGACACTGAAGGAATCGAGAGAGACAGAGAAGAGAGAGGAAGAGAGTTTCTAGAAAAGGAAACCAACTGAAAATAGTAAGTTTCTCACTTGGGAAACTTCTATTTATACCAAAATGGAAACTTCTTCCAATGGCCACAACTTCCGCATACAATCTCCGTATCGACGCGCTCTATAACTTTCGTAAGGAAGTTTCCAGAGAATCTCAACGTATCCAGTCACGCCCCGAATTTCGAATAAAGATATTCGAATCCGAAACACTATAATTAAACCAACTCTTAAAATTACAAGAAACTTTTTTAGATACTTCAGAGTAAAAACTACAAGTTAATAAAGACTTGGTCACTTAAGTCGAATATCACATGAACAAGTGTATACAAAACTCGAGAGATCTAATATACAAATGTACACAATCACAAGGAGCATACCAAAAACAGCAGTGCGCTAACAAAAATAGGTTATGAACCTAACATTGCTGCACTCCTCGCCCTTGTACTCAGCCCTGGTGGTCCTCACCTGCAGGAATAACCGCTACACCATAGAATAGTGCACCGGGAATGAACAAAACAAAACCGGTAAGCTTTTCAGCCCGTATGAGTAAACTCAATTAAAGTGACTCACGTCACTCATGCTTATAATTTCTCAGCTCGTGAGATAATTAAAGCAACAACATTTAATTCCACAAAATACATGCTTTCACCATCTTAGCTTAACAAAAAAAATATGCAATTATCACAACAAAACGTCAAGTTCAAATTAATCAATAACATGCTCAACAATTTCAACCTAACTAAAAACCCACATGCTCTGTCTCTCAATTCATTTTACGTCTCCACAATCTATTAGATCACAATTCCTTTTCCTCAACGGCACAACCAGGAAATCATACTCATTTCCCTCAACATAACGCGGTTGCCAAAATCATGCCATCCCAACTCATTTATCAATCACTACAGATCACAACCCACAACTGTACCCACAATAAGAATTTAGCAAAATCAATAATCCCTGCATAGAAACTTAGTTCAGGAGATCACATGAAAACAAACAAAAGAAATCATATAAATCCTTGCATGGAGTTTAGTTCAGGAATTTACATTAAAACAAACAATACATAAAGCAGTAATCCCTGCATGTAACTTAGTTCAGGAGATTACAATAAAGCAAACAATACAAAAGGCAGTAATCCCTGCATATCACTTAGTTCAGGTGATTACATTAAAAAAAACAATTCAAAAGACAGTAATCCCTGCATATAACTTAGTTCAGGAGATTACATAAAATTCAACAATTAGAAGGAAAAGGAAAATAAATGAAGAAGTCGAACAACTCACACTAAAGTCAATAATCACCCATCAACTCCCAATAAATCATATTATCTCAATTCCCACTCGAAACTCTCTTTCAAAAACATGTACCCTTGAGTGCCATAACAAAAAGTTATCCCCCAAGAAGTACAACTACAGACAGACTAGAGCTCTAACTGAATCATAACCTGTCACCTCGGCCGAGGTTCAACTTTACGATATCTTTACACCTAGGTTTACCACTGTAACCTTCGGACTTCAGACCTTTCCGCCCTAAGAACAAACCCAGGTTTACCACTGTAACCTTCGGACTTCTGTTGTGTTTTAAATGATTACTCGCAAGCGCACGAATCGATTGTAGTATAGTTAGTGCAAGCACGAGGTCGTTCCAACAAGGATTGAAACTCGAATTGATTCTAACTCAAATAACCAATTGAACACAAAAATAAACAAACATTTGGGGAAGATTGTGATGATTGAAATTATAACTAAACAACTAAGAATAGAAACAAAAGAATTGAGAGAAAGGTTTTTTAGAAGGTTGAAAAATATGAGAGTTGAATGCTAAGACTTTGAATCCACCACCTACTACTTCTACTATATTGCTAGCTGACAACCATTGAATTTCCCTAGATTTCATGCTAATGATTCCCGTACATAAGCCTTATTGATCCCGGACATATGCCAAAGTTCTTCTAACTTATGAATTCTAACTTATTGATCCCATATAGAACTTAAGTAGCCAAACTATAATTTACTTCACTTAATGATCAGGTTCAGGCAAACATGTTCAACTCCATTAAGCACAAAAGAACTAGGAAATCATGCAAACAAGAATATCGACTATGATCAAGCACTTGTATTCTCAATTCACAACTCTTTAATCACAAGATTGAATTATCTTTTGGCACCCTAGAAAACATCTACTCTTTGATCAAGCATCATGTTCTCCAACCAAATAACTAATAAACAAAACCTAGGTCTTATTGATCCCGAGCAAAGATTTTGAATAAAAGTTCTATTGAAACGGTGATTAAGAGTTTAACATAGAAATCCAGAAATTCAATAGCAAGCCAACTAAACAAATAGAATAGTCATACTAGGGGCTTCATCTCAGCCCTAACTAAGAAAAATATAGTGAAGGAGGAATCAAGATGGAGGTGACTCCTCTTGCTCTTATTGCATTCGAATCTGCTCTCCAGGCCCCTCTTGTGTCTCCAAAAACGTCCTAGGTTTCTCCTTGTATATCTCTTTTTAATTCCTATTTGACTTGGGATTCTTGGGTCTTCTAGTCCAACTTGGAATTGCTTTCTTCTCTCCAAAGAAAATGCAAGGTTACTATAGTCAATGCAAGTAATTACTCCAAGTATGTCAAACACGTTCAGTCTTATTCTATTCGGGTGCTAAGATCAACAGTGTAATGCCCCGTACCTACTAATTACTTTTTACCGTGGTTGACCGAAAAGTGACTTTTCTTTAGTCCGGTAAATTAGGAAATTTCTTTGAGATTGTC
>LYNE01003646.1:0-11551 GCA_001662545.1 Rosa x damascena | reverse complement strand
TGGGCCCTTCGTTTTCAAATGCCCAGATTTCAGATTAGCCGAGATTGCGTCCAGGCTCAAGGACTTGGAAATCAGCGCTTCCGTTTTTGTCCGTAGCTTATTACTTAACCTACCTTGTATGATATCGGCTTAGTTTAGTGTTGCTCTGATAAACCTTTTCTTTGAAGTTTGATGGATGTTGTTGTATAGGTTGTTGTTGCTTACGGAGGATTATGTTGGGATTTGAGCTTTTCGGATGTAATATATGTGCATGGATTGTAAATTTGATATTGTAGGTTGAGTAGAAGATATAGTTGAAATCTTGTCCAGGTTTGTGAAATATTTGGGTAGCCTATTTTTAGGGGAGGTTCTGCCGAATTTTCGGTAGGATTTCGCTTAAAGTGGGCCCCGCAGGCTCGTATCCAGGTAAGTGGGGCGATTCCTAGGTCGGGTCCTGTCAAACAGACTTGGGCCTCACAAGTCAGATTCCGAAAATATATGCAAAATCCGTCAGAATCTGCCTTCCCGAACTTGTTTCACTTAAATCATCATAACTTCCTCCACAAGAATGCGAATCCACTTCCGTAAAATTCCTCAGAAAGCTAACATCCGTATCTTTCCAATGGTATAAGGCTTGCCTGATAATTCCTTCTGAGAAGGTACAGTTTAATCTTTGAAGTTGACGCAAAACAGAGACAATTCTGGAAGATCAGAATGGCCAGCATCCTTTCAATCCTGCGTTTGACTTAAGCTCCAAATCCTTCTTTTCTCCAATTTAACCTACAAAACACAAAAACAAAGTAAATGACTCAAAGATGACAAGTTCTAAGCCTAGAATCCTACATTTAAGGGTATAAAAATATATGAAATTATGAACCTATCAACTTCAGACCACCTGGCCCTCAGAACAATACCCAGGTTTACCATTGTAACCTTCAGACTTCGTACTATTCGGCCCTTAGAACAAACTCAGGTTTACCACTGAAACCTTCCGACTCACAATTGTCAGACCACTACTCCAAATCACTCTTTCAACAATATAAATCAACAATTCACATTTCCGACAAGAGTAAATGCTCCAATATAATATTTGAATAAAATCACAATTATTATATTTCACACAATGCTACAGCATCCATATATATATTCCACGTAAATATATATATACCTAGTCATTCACGTAGGAATGACCACTAATACCAACTATAGTTTTATAAAATATACTTCTCGAAAATCATTTTATATCAAAACATTGTTTTAACTTACCCATGAACCGTTGTCGATCAAGTTCATATATTTTAAAACAAATAATTTATTTTGATAAATATGTTTTATAGATTCGGTCTAGATCAAGCCTGGAAGTTGGATCACTCTCGTGCGTCTGATCAGATCCTAGATCGAATCAGGGACGTCGAAAACTTCAAACCTTGATCTACCACTGTACACTCAAAATCGTCCTACAAGGTAGGTATGAGGATGATCAGGAGGAATAGGAGATCACGAAAATGGAAAGGATCGGCCCAACCGCTGCTGGAATCAGAAAGATCCGACCGGGTAGGAAAACGCTGCTCCGATCCGCCGCTTATGGTGGTTGTCGTCGCCATCGAGCACCAGAGGGAAGATGAGGAGGTAGCGGCGAAGAAGGCTGCCTTGGTGGCTTGGTCGGAGGACGCCGGAGCTGGGAGAAAAAGCCGGGTCGGGTCAAGCTATTTTTGGCGGGTCTGAGGAGAGAGAACGGAGAGAAACTGAGGGGAGGAAAATAAGAAAATGGGAAATTTTGGGATTTAATGAAAAATCCCAAAATTTCTCATATTTATAGAAATTTCCCAAATTTCAATCGCTCATAACTTTCTCATACGAACTCTGATTTCCGCGTTCCACATGTCCACGAACTCGTATCGACACGCTCTACGACTTTCTTGAAGGATGTTTTCGGAGATACCCAACGAATAAAAAGTCAACCCTTGTGCCCCCCCTAAAATGACGCTTCCTGAAAAATTATTCGCCAGAAACACTTCCGCTCCATCCACGAGCCCCGAAATAGTCCGATAATCACTAAATTAAATTCCGGACAATAAATACGAATTTCCAGGGCATCACATATCCAAAGTCAACCTTAGCAACCCCCCCTAAAGTCATACTTTCCGAATAAAAATTCATCTGAAACACTTCCGCTCTATCTACGAAACCGTCTGATACCCACAATTTAAATTCCGGAAAATCCTTGGAAAAAAAATACAAATTTCCTGGGCATCACAAGCTCGATACTGATCTCCTGCGAGTCCGAATTGGAGATGGATTTGTCAACACAATCTGACTGGAAGGAATTGAAACTGGGGCCTGGAGTAGAACCTGTGTGGAAGACGAGGTCGTGGCCGGCTTCACAGGAACATAAATTCCAACGTTCTACTGCATTTGGCTTCTGGGAAAAATCTTGTGTAAGACCTCTACCACATTAGCTCTTTTCTAGTTCCTCCAGAGACTTCTTTAATCTGTGGGTGCCTAAACCTATTTTTTTCCTCTACCCAAATGACTTGAATTGCTGCATCTTGACCTTTCTTGCTTTGAATATGTTGATTAAGCTTTTGTCTTGTGCAAAAATTGATGGTCTGCAACGCCACGACTCAATTTTCTTTCTTTTATTTTTGCTTTGCACTTTGTTAGCTTTCACCATTGCCTTGGGCACCTTGTTAATTAAGCTTTTGTCTTATGCATATAGCTTAATTAAATTATCTTGTGGTCTGCAACATCACCAGAATACTCATTCTTTGTTGCTTTGTGCTTTTTTGGATTTCTGGGATTGCTTCGTTGACATTGACCATACCTTGGGTTAAGGCTTCATCCCTATACAAGGATTCCACCGCCAGAGACTTTTGTTATTATTTTTTTTATGTCGGCACCACTTCGATCTCTTGCACCAAAAACTTGCTGCAGCCCCTGGAAGAAGTTGAAATTGGCTTTAATATATGCCTTGCATTTCAGCACATCTCTGACAAACAGAGTGCCAATTTGTCTTGTGCACTTAATTAGAGCTTCAAGTTTTTACTTTGTCATTCCACCACTAAGCTTTCAACTTTCTTTCTTCTCTTGACACACTGCACCCACGAACACATACTTGTCATTTTCCTTTGTCAGTCTCGTTATATTTGCACAATTTGGTTGAACATCATTCCTGCTCCCTTTTTCCTTGCTGTTGTACTTTGGTAATTTCTGCGATTGTCATTTGATCTGGATAGAATGCTTTTGTTTCATTGTGAGCCTGAAGACGTTACCTTTCATTTGCATTGCCAACTGCTGCAATTTCAAGGCTCTTGTAAATCTGAACCTTATTACTCTTTAATGCAGGTAAGTACGGGAGTTGCGGTGGCATAAATTCCAGAGTTCTAGAATTTGATTCAGCGGTGAGTCTTCTTTCCTTTTCTCTTAGTTTCTTTGCACCGAAAATAATTTGTTTGTGGTTTGTCAACTCCCATTGCTGCAACCGTAAGGATTTTAAATTTGATAAAACCTTTTGTGCAGGCATAAAAGGCGAGGACAACAACTGCAGTCAAGACTCCAGAGTTTCAATTTGAGGGTGAGTCTGACTACTTAGACTTTGTTTATTATATTTTTTTTTTGTTATTTGAGTTGGTGCTCTTGGGAAGAAAGGATGGAATTTGGGGACACGCTTTATGGTATGGTGGTTTGAAAAAGAGACGAAGGCGGAAGGGAAATTGCTCGTATTGGTGTTTCAAAAGGCAGGTCCATTTTAATTTTGAGGGACTCTTCTGTTTGTAGACCATCGTAGACGTTGCTCTGGTATATTCATCGGGACGCTGCACGACATGGTTCATCAGAGACGCTACTCTGGCATGTTCATTGGAGACACTGCTCCGGCATGTTTTCCTTTTGCATGGCATCATTGACAAACCTGTGAACAAAAAAGAAAGTGAAGATCATGAAAGAGAGGGAGTCTCAACCTTTGTGATAAAAGCACGTTGTTGAATTCTTCTTGCTTGCAGCAGGGCCTTGGCTCTCTTCTTCTCTTTTTTCTGTGTCCTCTGCGTCAATATTGCTAGCTTTATATAGTAGACTGATGGAGAGAATAACGTGAATGTTGTTAACTCCCACATGAAATGAAATAGCTAGAGTCTCCTTTCTTCAAGGCTCTTGAAGATAAATTGTCCTTATCTTTGATTGAGACGTTCTCCTGCTACTCCTATTCTTTCTCTTTCTTTTTTTTATCATTACTTGGCTGGAACTCTATCTTATATAATAAAGAAAGCTACCAGCAAAGTGTAGCACGTCAATGACGTCATTATGGAATTTTGCTCCTGACAGGACCCGCCCCAGATTTCACCCTGAAATCCGAAGAGGCCCTGCGGGGCCCACCTTAGGAGAAATGCTACCAAAAATTTGGTAGAACTTCCCCTAAAAATGGATTACTCAAAACCTGTAGAAAAACATTTACACTTCTTAACCATCCATCCTTATTCTCCTGGAGCCACCCTGCTCCCCAAATCACAACATTCCCCAATTCACAAAACACAAAGCGCAACTTGAATAACATAAATCCCACAGGTAATCAGAGCAATTCTAATAGAAAGGTAAACAAGGAAAACCTAATTCAAAGGCAAATGCGGAAGCCATGCTGTTGACTATGCCTCAACTCCGTGTACGCCCGACCTCAACTAATTTCACCTGCAAATTGGGCATTTGAAACCAAAGAGCCCAGGGGAAAGTAATTGAAAAACACGTCAGTGTGAGTGGACAAAAATATACAACTAAGTAAATAATTTAAAAGAAAAGAAGTCATATTACATTCCCACGGATTTAAATTCATAAAACTTCGATGCATGCAACGTTTATAAAACGTAAGTCATTAAAACTCGGAGTCTCGTGAAAACATACCAATCCCCGCTGGTTAAGAGAATCGGACTAGCCCTGCAAGTCAAGTAACAAATAAAAGGATATGGGGAAGAGATGTCACCATACGGATAGGGTAAAGGAACCCCTAACCTCGACTGCCACCCACACATAGATTGTGTTAGGAGGAGAACTAATAACCTCGACTGCCACTCACGTGAGGAGGAGAATAAACTACCTCAACTGCCACTCACAAACACAAAGTAAGTGAGGAGGAGACCTAGTAATTGGACCCCGGTATGGTGAAGAAAACATTCAAAAATCCCGAAAAATTCAAAAGACTTCCCCAATCTCTCACGAGAAAAATAACCATTCCAATGATGTGGCCCCGCAAGTCAAAATATTCTCAAATCCGTAACCAAACCCGGAAATTAGTACGAGCACAAATTCCTTCGGAAAAATCCGATTTCCAAAAATATTCCAGGATATCTCAAAATTGGCTACTAAATATAATATGTAATCCGGAAATCATCTCGGTAAAATAAATCGTCAAAAGAAATCATGTAAATCATATTTCCAAAATAATAATCATATATTCCAAAACCAATTCCGAATCTCTCTTGAAATCTCAAGAATTGATAATTAATTATAATAAAAATTTCCGGAAATTCCACTGAATAAAAAATCTAGTAACTATTACATAAATCAAAATCCTCAAATCGAGCATAATGAATCTTAGTTCAAAAGTTCAAACCAATAAATCAATCAATAATCCAAACCAAAATAAAATGCTCGATAATTAAGTTGATAAATCAATAAAATCAAAATTTGCGGAAATTAATTTGCATGCATCAATTTAAAATCAAAAGTCCACTCACAATACTATTGGGCGACCACACAAACGAGTTCCTTCATCTAGCCGTAGCTCGCGACATCGTCCTGTACACAATTATATTTCCGTAAACGACAATCTGATAAAATACTTACGAGCCTAAAACGAAATCTCATCTTCATAACTTCTCTGATTCAACCCAAATCTCCCCCATAACACCAATCCCTCAATTTACATACTCCATAGCGGAAATGAGGGAAATCCAATGACCGAATTTCCCACAATTCAATCACAAAACTCCGAACTTCGGAAAAATCACAAACAATTCCAAACTCTTCCAAAATTCACCAAACCTCACATACAAGCTCTACAACAATTATACAATTTAATGGGCTAAAAACTAGAATTAAAACACTGCCCTACACGCCTCCACGTGCCACCCACAGTGGCGGCACGTGGGGTCCACACGCCGGTACCAATCTCCATAACCGGTGGCCAAATTCCATGTACAACAACAACTCGACACACTGATCCTTTTTCTCAACTACAACACATCCAAATTTTACCTTGAAATAGTCGAAACCGGTGGTGAAGAAAAACCCAGAAATTTCAAACCCTAGGTTTGAAATTTCCTTCAATTCATCCTCCACACTGCAAATTGAAATGAATGACCTTAGGGGAAATGATCACCGGCTTGAGGCGCTCCTACGGTCCCAATTTGGTGGTCGGAAACGACCGGAAATGGAAGATTTTCCTGAAAAAGCCAAACTGCACCTATGAGGAACTTTACTTCGATTCAAGGTTTCTCGGCCAAATCGCCACAACCTAAGGCTACTAGGGTGCAGAGGGGAGGGAGGCGCTCCTGTGGTGGCCGGCTGCACGCCGGTTAGTGGCCAGAATGTGTGGAATCGAAGGAAGGAAGAAGGACCCGAAAGGGAAAGAAGAGAATTCGGGGGACAGGAGAGAGAAGGTAGATTTCCGGAAATGGAAATGGAAATGGAAATTGATACGTCTAAAAGATGCACAACTTAAACCTTGCACTCAAATATCATCTTTGGTAATATAGTGATCAAGCAAGGGTCATTACCCGATGAAGATTTTTCCTAAACTGCTAACCAAATGTCACAAACTACTCTAAATCATGCTACTGAACAGTTAATGAAAATAAATTAATTAACTAACCTAGACTCAATGTAATTTTATATAAATTTTACAAGACACTAAAAACACATTTAGTAACACGCATACATAATTTCAGAACAATTGGAGTTGATTTGCTATATGAAATAATTCACGTAAAACTCAACACAGAAAGATAACAAAGCAGAAACATATTTTATATCTTTAAACTATTGATAGAAACAAAGCTAAGGACTCATTCTCCACCACCAAACACACTCAATCATATCAAAGCTCAGTTATGGAATCTTAATTCTCAATTGAATTCACCCGAAGTTAACTCACAAGCTCGAATTAACCCATTACCCTTTCTTAGTTCCTCGTTAAGTGAATACAAGCTCACCACTTAATCTATTTCCGATTATGTAACCTAGACAGAAGCTCGCTAAGTTTAACATATCAAAATCATTAAGCAATAAAAGAGTTTGGATAAATCTAGGGGCACAAGTACATTGGTAGTCTTGCTAAACCTAGGGTTTGAGTCACATGTAATTCAAGAAAACATTTTGCTACTCAATTGGAATTAATCAACACACGACATATACGAATCTAGTGTTACTCCTAGCATTAGAACCCTAACCTATTCATTTAGCTGCGCACCTCAACAAACAAGCAAAGATTCATCTTGTAGACACGGTGAAACAAACACTCAATTGATAATATAGAAAACCAAAAACTGAATTATCATCAATATGAATTTAACATGTTTGGGGCTTTGAAATCGCCCCTACCTACAAAAGTATTTAGCTAGACATAGTCAAGAACAAAACAAAAACTAGAAGAAAGGAAAAAGAAGAGATGGCGGCTAGTTGATGGCAGAAGATGTCGTTCTTTCTTTCTCTTGTGCGGCCCTCTGCGTCCAAACTGATCACGTCCCTCTTTTATTGATTAGGTTAGGAGATTTTTACTTCTTTTCCTTTTAGGAATCAAGTAGCTTCTCCTTTTAGATTCCTAATAATTTTCACACATAAAAATATGTCATATATCTCTAATAAACTGAGATATTCAGTTAATACTCGTCGGTGGGCTTCTAAAAGGAATTCGGGCCTCAAATCATGGATTTCCGTCAAAGTGTCAGATTCTCATACTGCTCGACCTTGCTGTACTAAATCAGCCATAACGTTTTGTAGAAAAATGATATGAATGAATCGTTAAAAGTTCTGGAAACTAGACATCCGAAGCTTTCCAAGCATATAAAGTTCACTGTCTAGTTCATGTTGAGCTACTCTCAGCTTCATGTTGAAGTTGACTGATCTGCACAGGCATATTTACTTATTTAGCTTCCTTTCTTCTTCTTTGCTCCAAAACACCTACAAAACATAAAAATAAAGTAAATGACTCAAATAGATGGAAAACTAGCTAAGAAACATGAAGAAATCAACACAAAATCATGTACATTTATGAGCTTATCAGAAATCTACCACAGTAACTTTCTATATATATAAAGTTACCATGAACAGTAACATTCACATTTTCGCTTATAACTTTTGTATACGAACTCCAATTTAAGCGTACCACATATGTGCAGACTCGGTTTAATGTCCTCTACAACTTTTGTGAAGAAAATTTCTCAAATTTTGACCCGAACAAAAAGTCAACTTTTAGGGCTACTAAAAGTATTCAACAAAGTAAAAAGTGAAAGTAATCGTCATTTACCGTCCAAATGACTAGTAAACTGGTAAATTGAGGTACGAGACGTTACAGCTCCTCTTTGGTCTCATATGTTCATTGTTTATAATTATTATTATGTTGAAAGATATCTCTATTTGTGTTTGATCCAAACTCTAGGTTACTTGACCTAGTGGTAATAGGGTTCAATTAAAAGAATCTAGATATTATCTTTCCTTGTATGATTCTAACTCTATGCATTGTAATCATCTATATAAAGAGACCCCTATTATCAATGAGAATACACAGCAAATTCCTGTCAATTTCTGATTCCCTAAAACACGTTATCAGCACAAAGCCCTAACCCTGAAATCTTAAAAATCCAAAACCCTTGAAAAAATGTGTGCCTGCACCCAGCGTCTGCAACCTCCCTGCTACCTAGCAACTGCCTAGCGCCTCTACTACATCAAAAAGAAAAAAAAATACCAGAAGATAAAGGAAGTTGACAATCTCGGTCAAAGGCAGAAGAGAAAAGAAAGAAAAATGAAAGAGAATGGGAGACGCAGCCCACTGCCAAAAGAGAAAGAAAAAAAAAAAGGCACCAAAAGAAGAAGATGAAGTAAGCCACGTACTGCCACAAGAAAAAAAAAAAAACAAAGAGAGAGGGAGGCAAAGCCTCTGGCCATGTTAGTGGCGCCACCAACACTAAGAGCCATCTAAATGACGCTTTCAAAGCGCCTCAATCAATGTAGTTCGAGCAAAGAGATGTTTGTTCTCGATGTGGAGTGTCTGACCATTGGGCACACATTTGTAGAGCTCGTGAAGAACTTGTCACCGCCTACAAAGCATATTGTGAAGCAAGAGAAGCTCACTATGTGGAACAAGAAGATCAAGAAGATGATCTAAAGTGAAGGGTTGAAGACTACAGATCTGGCTGGGATCAATAGATCGCCAATTCTGTTTAAGTCTTTATTTTGCCAAGAGGTGTAATAGGTAATTGCCATATACTTTGTAGTAAATGCCAATGGTTTAGTCTTTCTTCAAAGTAGGCTCACCCAAAGTAAGTGTGATGTCTAGGAAGGTTATGAGATTAGAGGTACTTAAGCGAGCCTTGCTCCACCGACATCTCTCTACTCACCTGGTCACATTTATTTTGGAATTACCGAAAGAAGTTAGACGACTACCATTGTTTTGCATTAGCTAGTATTTGGATTAGATTCTCCTAATGGTTAAGAGACAATGATGTACTCTGTTGTCTTATGAATAAAATTTCGAGTTCTTTTCATTATGACTCCATTTTGATTCTGAGCATATGACTTTGTGACTACGACGTCTGGGCCATTAGTATTAATTCAAGGACATGGAATAGCCCAAGTTCCACTTGCCAAATGGCACCTTGATTACTGCTGTCACAGAAACTCTCTATGCTCTTAGGGCAAATTGTACCCTATGAATAGCCAACGAATTTCATGCGAAAATGCATGTAGAGAACGGAGATGAGTTCCTTTGCAATACCTCTAATGATTGCGAATAAAGACGCATTTTAGAGAAGTTTATGTGTCTCTCTAGTGGACTCTATGTCACTATTCGAGCTATTAATCCAATAAAAGTTATGAGAGAAGATCTCTTGGATTTAGACACATATTGGCTTTGTCACGACAGGATAGGTCATCCTGGTCATGATATGATGATCCGTCTACTAAAGACTTCACATGGACATTTTTTTCTCTCGAGCGAAATGAAGCATGAATCAAAAGTTGATTCCTGGACTAAGTGTGACCGATGTTGCTGCCTAGGGCACCGCCTCAGTCCACCACCAGCCTAGGGCCGACGTAGTCCCTATCCCTGATGCCATGGATGGCGTTCCCTGGCGTCCATCATGGTGATGGCGCCCAGGTGATGCTGCAATCACCAACTTGCTTCAAATAGCGTTTTAGACGCTCATACCCAACTAAAATCCTCATTGGTTGCTTCTAAAGCCTCTCGCTTGTTTTTATAAAGCCCATTCCTTAGGGAACTTAGGACTAAGACTGTCCCATCAAAGGTTATGAAAATACTCATTATGTTCTTACATTGAATCCTTAGGGATTCTGTGGACTAGTTCAACCAACTTGCGGACATTTAAATATCTCATAATGTTGGTTGACACGCACACATGCTGGTCACGTGTTGTGCCATTGTCCCCTTGAAATGCTGCTTATGCTACACTCCTATCACATATCATATGACAACGGGCTCACTCCCCTGATCATCCTATTCAGTCAATTGGATTTGACTGTGCTAGAGTGTTTACATCGAAGACTTTCGATGGTTATTGCATTAGGACTAATGTTGGACATTATATTCCCATGAACACACCCAATTGGTCTTGCGGAAACTTCTACGATGGTAGTCCGAACATTGGTAATGCGCACCAATCTTCTTACATCCGCTTGAGGTGATGCAATATCGCATGCAGCTATGCTAATTCGTCTACGACCTACAACCACTCAATGTACCTCTGCGTTACAGCTAGTGACTGGGTACACGTATTTTGTACGTACGCACATTTGAGTGAGCCATTTATGTGCCCATTGCACCGCCATAGCACACTATGATAGGTCCTTACAGACGATGGGCCACTCAGTTGTATTTGAGACTCCAACAATCGTCCGCCACTTAATGCCCTTACAAGACGATCTCATTACTGCTAGATTTGCGGGTTGTCACTTTGATGAGACAGTCTTCCTGTCGTTAGGGGGAGATAAGAACACGGATGTTCAGCAGGAACGACAGAAATTGTCGTGGCCTGTCCCCACTATGTCTCATCCCGATCCCTATTATAGTGAAGAGATCACACAAAAATGCTGCAAACATGCCTGCAAGGAAGGACGTTCCTATGAGAGGACGTAGCACCACCCTACACTGAGGTAGGCATGGCGCCAACGCCAAAGAGAGTGGTACTCTGGCGTTACAAGCCATGGCCCTATCTAGGATGCGTGGGAGGCCCGTGGGTTCGAAGGATACTTTGGCACATTCCAATCCTTTGATCATAAGGACTCAAAATCCGTCTCATGAGTATCTTTTGGGTTATGGTTATCGTTGGGGGACGCCTCAACGTCAGAACCT
>LYNE01003645.1:12610-29473 GCA_001662545.1 Rosa x damascena | reverse complement strand
GGAGGAGACCAAATCACATGACCCGCGTATGGTGAGGAAGAAGATCGTCGAAAGCCAATAAATCTGTATAGTTTCCTCACATTTCTCACGAAATAAGAATCCAAGTGTATAAAGACGTGACCCCGCACGCCAAGATCAACTCAAGTTCAAATATAAATAGGATATAAATAAGTATAAAGTTTTATTTCACCGAAAACTCATTTCGTAAACCACATAATAATCTCAATTCGCCGAATATAAATATAAAATAAATAGTATAAATTCCGAGTCCGCATAAATCAAAATCCTCAAGTCAAGCATAATGAATCTTAATTCAAAAGTTCAAACCAATAAATCAATCAATAATCCAAACCAAAATAAAATGCTCGATAATTATGTTGATAAATCAATAAACTCAAAACTTGCGGAATTTAATTTGCATGCATCAATTAAAATCAAAAGTCCACTCACAATATGCGGTTAACCCTGACGTTGCTCGTGATTTTCCTCGTATGGAGACTCCTCTCGTCCTGTACGAATAACATTCATAAATATATATTTCACAGGACGGAATTTTAATTTTACGCTACTTATAATTGGAAATTCAAAACGTCCCCCTTCCTAAAATCCAACTCCTCAACTCTCCACAACATCCATCCTTAATACTCCAACATTAATCTTTCATCGATGTAATATCTAAAGTGAATCCGAAAGGAATTCGGCGATTGAATTCGCGAAAATCAATAATTAATCATTTAAACTCAATTCGTAATTCCTCCGATTTCCACCAAACTTCATGCATCAAATTCTATAATCATTATAGGATATATGGAACTAAAATTACAATTAAAACGCAGCTCTACGCGCCACCAACAGTGGCAGCGCGTGGGGTCCACGCGCCGGTGACCACTACCTCCGATGACCACCAAATTCCGGTATTAGCATCTACACAACAGGCCCAACAATTTTCCCAACTGCAACATAATCCAATTTTACCTCGAAGTGGTCGAATCAAACCGGTGAAGACAAGCCCCGAAACTTCAAGAACCCTAGAAATGAAAAATCGTTAATTCGACCTCTACAATGCAAATTGGAATGAACTACCTTAGGGGAAATGATCTCCATCAAAAACCGAACCTTCGATGCTAACCTGGTGGCCGGAGGTGGCCGGAATGGCCGGAAATCGGCGAAATCCCAAAACTGCAACCGGAGCAATCCTTGCTTCGATCCGGACTTTCACGGCCAAAACTCCAAAATCCTAGGTCACTAGTGTCAAGAGAGGGTTGAGGCGCTCCTATGGTGACCGGTTGCACGCCGGTTGGTGGCCGGAAAGTGAAGAATCGAAGGGAGGAAGAGAACCCGAAGGGAAAGGGAGAAGAGTCGGGGGAGAGGAGAGAGAAAGAAGGGTGGGTTTCCGGTTTTGGAAACCTACCCGGTAAATTTCTATATTTATCAAAATTTTATCATGAATAGTAACTTTTGTATTTCACTCATAACTTTTGCATACGAACTCCGATTTTTACGTACCACATATGCACGCGCTCGGTTTAACGTCCTCTACAACTTTCATGAAGGAAATTTTCTCAAATTATTAACCCATAAAAAGTCAATTTTTAGCCACCCCCTAAACGTTGAAATTATAACCGCTAATGGTAAACATACAGAAATTCGTGCAACTCAGTAACAAGGGTAAATCAGATGTGGGGTGTAACACGATGACCCAAGGGAGGACCCCGAGACCCAAGAAGACAGCGATACATGGAGCAAAAAGAAAAAAGATAAAAAGAAGCTCAAGCACCCAAGGCCAGACGCCTTAGAGGATTTGATATCGATCTCCATATCTGACACACAGCCAGAAAGAAAGGTCAAAATGGGCTCCAAAACAGACCCAAGTTTCAAAGCAGAGCTAACCGTATTCCTGAAGTCCTGATTGGAAGTATTAGCGTGGTCGTATGTCAATATGCTAGGCATCTCACCAAACCTACTCGCTTATAAACTCACCATATCACCGGATGTCCCACCTATCAGACAGAAAAGAAGGGTCTTCACCAAAGAAAAGTACAAAGCCATCCAGGCAGAAGTCAAGAAACTCTAAGATATCGGGTTCGTCAAGGAAGTATCTTACCCGACATGGCTATCAAATGTGATTATGGTAAAGAAACCCAATGGAAAATGGCAAATGTGCATTGACTACACACATCTAAACAAGGCCTGCCCAAAGGACAGTTTTCCCCGGCCGAGAATTGACTAACTTGTTGATTCCACGGCAAGCCATAAGCTTTTGAGCTTTTTGGACGCATTCTTGGGATACAACCAAATCACCATGGAACCCTCCGATCATGATCACACATCCTTCACCACTAACAAGGGTCTATATTATTACAAGGTAATGTCGTTTGGCTTGAAAAACGCTGGAGCAACATACCAAAGGTTAGTTAATACCATGTTTACAGATCATATCGGAAAAATAATGGAAGTATACGTGGACGATATGCTATTCAAGATCGTCATAATCGAGGATCACATCAAAAATTTGGGCACCGTTTTTGACATCTTACTCCAATACGGAATTAGGCTCAACCCAAACAAATGCGTATTCGGCTTCCTCGAAGGAAAGTTTCTGGGTTTTGTGGTCAGTGAAAGATGCATGGAAGCAAACCTGAACAAGGTCCAGGCCATTCTCGACATGGCACAGCCAAAAACAAAGAATGAAGTCCAATCACCAATGGGTAAGGTCGTAGCTCTCGCCCAGTTCATATCTTGCATAACTGAAAAATGCGCACCATTCTTCAAGCTCCTCAAAACCCACCACACAAAAAGCATCAATTGGAGACCAGAACATGACAAAGCTTTCAAGGGGATTTGAGACTACCTGGTGTCCGTGCCCACTTTCTCAAAACCCTTCCTTGGGGAAACCCTTTATGTATATCTTGCTGTATCAGCAACAGCGGTCAGCGCTGCCCTCGTCAGGCAAGAGAGCATCGACGAGTTACCAATATATTACACCGGCAAAGGATTCAACGATGCCGAGTCTAGGTACTCTGATATCAAAAAATTCACCCTCACACTCCTCACTGCCGCTAGGCGATTAAGGCAATACTTCCAAGCACACACCATCCACGTACTGAACAACCAACCCTTGAAGCAAGTCCTCAAGAAATTGGAGTCTTTGGGAAGGCTAGTAAAGCGGTCCATTGAGCTAGGTGAGTTTGACATCCACTACACACCATGCACCGCCATTATGGGGCAGACTTCATTGCAGAGTTCATACCTCTAGAAGAGGGCGAACCCTCAAGTGAAATGGAATTGGAATCCAAGACCACTGCGATGTGGACACTCTATGTCGGAGGGTCCTCCAACAGTAAACTCAGTGGAGCAGGAGTCGTACTGACTGACCCAGAGGGCCACACATACGAGTACGCACTAAGTTCAAGTTCAAAGCCTCATATAACACAGCTGAGTACGAAGCACTAGTAGTCAACATCCAATTAGCAAAAGAACTTGGGGTGAAAAACCTGAAAATCTTCAGCCACTCGCAACTTGTGGTAACTCAGGTCGATGGCAATTTCCAGGCCAGAGAACCCCATTTATCTCATTACCAATCCCTCACAAAAACTCTACTCAAGCAGTGCCTCACCTCCCACACAATCTCCCTGATCCTACGGGCACAAAACACCAAAGCAAATGTTGTCGCCAGACTAGCAATAGTGCTACCAGATACAAAAATAGGAGACCTCAAGAGGGAAGTCCTGGAGAAACCAAGGATCGATAGACCCTTCTCGGAAATATTCATGATAGAGAGCT
This sequence comes from Rosa x damascena, assembly GCA_001662545.1. Lineage (NCBI taxonomy): Eukaryota > Viridiplantae > Streptophyta > Magnoliopsida > Rosales > Rosaceae > Rosa > Rosa x damascena. Next base: position 25,690 of record LYNE01003645.1, on the reverse strand, counting down.
AAAAACCACCTTTATGGATGGATCCATTCATTGATTACCTCTCAAAGGGCATCGAACCAACAGATAGGGCCATCGCCATAGACTTCGCAGAAGAGCGACACTATACACAGTCCGAGAGGGCTTATACAGGAAAGGTAGGTCATTCCCTCTTCTAAAGTGCATGTCTCTCTAGGAAGGACATCAAGTACTCCTATCACTACATAACAGAATCTGCGGCAAACATGCAGGGGTCAGAAACTGGGCATTCAAAGCACTCTGTACAGGGTATTACTGGCCCACAATCAAAAAAGATGCAAAGCGTATCTCCGGTGCCTGCCTCAAGTGCCACCAATTAGCCAACTCTCCCATCACACCGTCGGTGCTGCTCTCCATCATCATCGCCCCTTGGGCATACTGCTAGTGAGGATTGGACTTTATCGGCAAGTTCCCGACAACCCCAAGACAGTTAAAATTTGCCATCGTTACCGTGGACTATAACACAAAATGGGTAGAGGTTGAGGCCTTTGCCACCATCACGGTCACCAAGGTCATCAATTTTCTATGGAAAAACATCTTCTGCCATTTCGGAATCCTTGAAAAGATCATCACGGACAACAGTGTGCAATTCGATAATGATACACTGAGGGAGTTCGTGGGCCAGTACGGCACCAAGATCTGGTACGCTTCACTTGCCTACCTCCAGAAAAATGGCCAAGTAGAGGCAGTCAACAAGATCATTAAGCAAAATCTAAAGAAGCGACTCAGTGATCGATGTTAAGGGCCTGTGTGCAAAAAAGCTACCTGAAGTCCTTTAGGCCATCAGGACAACACCAACTGAGGCCAACGACAAGTCCTCTTTCTGCATGTTATTCTGTACTGAAGCAATTATCACTGTTGAACAGGAAATCCCAAACGATAGGGTGACATGTTTTGACACACTCACCAACTCGGAGGGTTTAAATCTCAACTCCGACCTCCTGGAAGAGTGCCGAGAGCAAGCACACCTTCACAACATCAACAATAAGCAGCGTATCACCCAATACTATAATGCCAGAGTAATGCCTCATACACTTGCCGTCGGCGATTGGGTAATGAAGGAAACAATACCACCCCTAACGGGACTGAAAGCCACATGGGAAGGACCTTACGAAATCGTCGAGGCCGTCGTACCGACTACCTTCTATCTAAAAGGAGGCGATGGCAACATACTGCCACATCTATGGAATGCTCAACACCTCCGATACTACCCAAAGTAAGATAGCCACAGGCCCTGAGATTTCCCAGACACTACCAATTTCACATAAGCACCAACAACTCCCACCCAGGTTTTGAATTACCTAATGTATTTTGTCCCTGCCTTAGCGTAGCATTGAATGAAAATCCTTTACTATCTTTACAATTTGTAAGTACACGTATCCGCATCATAATAGGCCACAGCCGCAACACTCATCTACAAACCCTCCGCCGCATATTGCCATCAATCAACGAGGTGGCACAATAATAAACCAACATGCTAAGGGGCTGTATAGCAATCCTAACTCACTACCCATGCTATAAGCAATGTCAAGATGATATTGCTCATGGCTGGTTCTGCTGACATAGTCAAAACTATCCCTCGCAAACCTTTGTGTTACTTAGTGCGATCAATCAACATGGCATATCGCTGCACACAAATGTTAACGATGCGCTATCGCCAAAGATCAAATGTAACGTTAAATGATAAAATGCCCAATGTTAATGACACGCTATCACCAAAGATCAAATGTAACGTTAAATGATAAAATGCCCAATGTTAACGACGCGCTATTGCCAAAGATCAAGTGTAACGTTAAACGATAAAATGCCCAATGTTTACAATGCGCTATCATTAAAGATCAAATGTAAAAATTCAACAATAAATTGCTCAAGACTAACGATATTCTATCGCGAAACGAGCAAATGTAACCAATGATAAAAGCCTAGCGATAGCAATATGCTATCACAAAAGGGCACATAAATGCAAACAATAAATGGCCAACGCTAACGACATTTTATCGCGAAAGATCCAATGAAGAACATAACTACAAATGCCCAATGTCAACAATGCACTATCACCTACACGTACTACAATCATCAGCGATACTACAAACAGCTATTCATAATGCCATATCGCAACCGCGCATGTCGCGAACTGTCAATCGCAATAGTTACAACGAACCTCTCCAACTCGAAAGATAAGCGAGAAATACTATCACAAACGATAAACGAAAGGCAAACGACAACAATTAAGATCCTGAATCATAATTCATTTACTACAAAGGGGAGATACATAAGTCTATCCTAAAGTGAAAAAGTCATACCCCCCCCCCCCCGGCAAGCCTGATTCTTTGGAATATGAGGAGTTCAGGAAAAAGATCACTACCACCGGTGCCGACGGGCTAGTCAAATTCTAGTGGGAAAGGCTAGGGGACGGAGTCACTCTCTACCCCATCACCACCCTATCTCCATCATTGTACCTCACTGCACCGCCAGCAATCGGTGCCCTTGGGTTTCTCACTTGAACAGAGATTCAGTTCCTCAGGAGCACCGATTGCTCAACCCTTCAAGTGGCGGATGGACTGAACCCGCCTGAGATTAGACTATAAAGCCTATAACCCAGGCATGAGATTAAGCTATAAAGCCCAGAAATATGGAAACAAAAACTGACAAATCGAAGGAAGGATTTCATAAGCAGAAACAAAATGAAGAACAAGGAAAAAGCCATGTTGTGAATTTGCTCCACTTCGCACTCACCTCACCTATTTATAGGGAGACATCACGTGGAAACCACCTCTAGATGCCTAACAGTCACACCGCTTTAATAACTTGCAATAATGACAACATTGAAAATAGAAAAGGCAATTAATACATTCAACGCATGGAGGACTATCGCCCATGGAAATACCTGTTCCCAATAAACCACTTCTTATATTCCCAAAAGAAAAAACAAATTCTAGAAATAGGCCAACCGACCAATGTCCAGAAAAAATTCAAAGCATTTACACGTCAGCAAGCCTACGCCAATAAAAAAAAATCATAGGAAACTACGTCTCGCCCTCGGCACTACGCTCCCGCTCCGCAACCCTATCTCGCCCCACAACGTTATCACTTTCCTGTGTTGCCTCGGTATCCACCAATGTGCCTCACCATGCTCATCAACCTGAGCATCACCCGCCTCGCGATCCCTAACTTGGCTCGCGCCACCCTCCTAGATCACAATACCCCCTCCACGGCCACCACTCACGGTGCTGGCCTATGACCTGGACTTCTTCTTCGCCTACATATCGTGAACCATTTTATCTTGATCAATCTATCCCCCGGCAATACCATCACGAATCGAATGCAGGGCCTATCCAAAAATGCCTTGTTCACCTTTTTCTTGAAGTTAGATGACAAAATATAATGATCAACAACACATGCAGCACCATCTCACTTGGCCTTATGAAGCTTGTCAAAGTGGGTCTCGGCCGCGGCCAGCAAACGAATGCAATCCTCGGCAAAGGTACTAGCCCGAGAACACTGTTTATCCGCTTCCTTCCTTAATCGCTCTAGCTCCACATCCTTCTCGCTAGCCTAGCGTTCAACAACCCTCATGCAATCAACCTCCCTTTGTAAAGCACCAAGTTGCCCGTCCAACTTAATCACGCGATCAGGATAAGGAGCTAAACTCTATAATGTTGCCTCACGGAGCTCTAACTTGGTATCCCGATCTCAGACCTGCATCTCCAACTACTGCAGGCGCCCTTCAATGATACACAACTCCGCCCTGACATCCTCCAAAGCCTTCAACCCAACCTCGGCCTGCTGCAACATCCCAGTAAGGTCTAAGTTGATTCTTTCAAAAGGGCAACAACCTCCTTGGCCTCCCGCCGCCGAGTCTCCTCAACCTCCAAGGACTGTTCTAGCTTCATCCTCCGCGTAATGCCATTGTCAATCGCCCGCCTAATTTCTTCGTGGTCAGCTTGGCCACGATCTAACAAACCTTAGAGCTCAAGAGCTCGCTCCCTCTCGGCATCCAACTCGCCCCGGAGCCGCGTAACGTCTCGGTCAAAATGGGCAAGTAACTCGGCAGAGGCTTGGTAAATCATATTCACAGTCTGCGTACAACACTGCAACAACATTAAAAAATAAATAAATAAAAAAAGAGTGCACAAAAAGGAAGCAAATAATGACAAGACGACACTCACTCTTATCAGTCTCTCCTGGGCTTCCTGATATCCTTGATGAGGATCGTCCACATTAACATGACCCCGGTCGCGATGACAGTTGTGCAGATCCGCCACTATATGCACAATAGCACCATCAGTGATACCGATCTCACCCAGAATCCGGGCGGGACTCCTAACGACCTCATCTCTAGAGTGTCAGGAACACTTATTCGAAGAGCGAGAGTGTGCCACCTCATCAACTCGAGACCTCTTTCCTCCATGGGTATTGATACTCACCCCTACGGGAGGACTCATAAGGCAGAGCTGTGAAGCAGTCCTTTTCCTTATCCAGGCACCGTCAGTGAGCGCGCAGGTACCAGTACCTCGGGCCTTATCCCCCTTGCCTGGCTGAACAGAAGCCTCCACCACAACCACTTGAATGCCCTCACCACCTCCACCTTCCCCAGTACCTCGTTGAGCATCACCAGCCTTAGCCACTGCAACCGCGACATCAACAACTTGGCTTGTTACCTCAGCCTCCTCGCTGTAGACAACGATAAATTCTCGGGACCCTCGGTATTGGTGCCAAACAAACCCTCCAGCTACTCCAAGACCACATCCTCTACCAGGCGGACCGTAGCACTAGTATCATTTTAACGCCACTTAGCTTCCTCAAACAACTCCTCCACTGAGATCTCCACTTCCATAGACGGACACTGCTGTCCCACAGCATCCTGAGCATCCTACTCAATATCGCGAGCATCTTCCTCCACCCGAATATCGGGGGACTGCCTTTGAACTTGGGCTGGAACATGCAACCCTCCCCCTATTGAGGCTTAAGGACACTACCTTGCTTCCCTTCGAACTTAGGGGGACTGCTCCTCTGGTGTCGCCAAGTCACGAGGACGCGACCTCGTCTCGACTGGCTGATCCTGTTGACATGATATCTCATCCTCACCTACCTGCACCTCGCATCAACTGCCAGACTATTAAGGTACTCCAACACCGTATCGGGAAACCCCTCGTACACTTCATTGGGCAGCTGCATGTTCATTCGATGCCCGGTCTAGTAAACCTCTCAGCCCAGCAAATCTACATTGCAACGCCTTACCATCTTCGAGTCTTTTAGAAACTCCTCAATAATGACATTTGTATTCACCTCAGCATAAGGAGCATCACTTTTGCTGGCAACCTCGCTGGGCATGTCGACTACTGGAGAAGAGAACTCTTATCAGCAAAAAAAAAAAGAAAAAGACAAGAGGCAAGACCAAAATGATACCAACGTTTAAAAAAAAAAAAACCTTTACCAGGGTGCCTCTCCAATCCAAATCTCTCGTATATGGGTAGCCTACACAGGGGATAAAAACCCCTTTCCCCTTCGGAAACTTGCCCAGAACCCTCAGGATGCGCTTTTCCTTTAACAGGGTTAAGTTAGTATCATGCCTCACTATGATACAAAGAAACGCTGTTAGCACACTGGTAACTCACATATAATAAAGACGCGATCACGTACGATACTCACAAATGGGCTAAAATCGAGTAGGAGCCCAGTGCACCATATCAGGATTCTACCAGAGACCGTCAACGAGACAGAGTCTCCCCCTTCATCTAGTATAAATGTTGGAAGGCACATCTTCATTGATTACGCGCCTACGTGCCCTGAAGTTCACACAACCGCTATCTTTAGTCTTCGTGGAGTAATGCATCTTGAACATGGAACTAAACTCGTTAATACTAGGGCACTGCTGTCTACTAAGCTTCCATAACACCAAAACCCCCATCATCTGCCTCAGTGCATTAGGTGACAGCTGCCCAACGGAAATGTTAAGGCAAGACAATAGGTATTGCATCTCCTCTAGTATCGGAAACGTCAACCCACACTTAACTTGAGCTGGTATTTGTCAAAGCACGCCCACCCCATCTCAGGATGACTAAAGAACTCGCCATCCCTCAGGGGATGCAACAGCACATTGCTCGGAATGCCCCAGGTCGTCCTCATCTTAGAAATTTGCTCATCCGTCATGCTCACCCCCGGTTGTTTGATAGACATACTGTCGGGGGCAACACGTAACTGCCCGCTCGACAATTGAGAAACCTCCAACAACTTGAAGTCTTCCACCTTGGAAACCTCTCGACCCACAATTTCCTCGGGAGCCCCGTAGTCACACGGACCATAGCGAGAGGAATCCTCGCCACCCCCAACCCGAGAGGAACCCTCACTGGCCCGCCAACCAAGGCTACGTTGCTCGCGAGCCATGCTGTGAACAATAACCAAAGTAAGTCAATCACTCTTGCCTTTCGCCTTTCCCGAACACTCCACGACAAAATTTTTAAAATCCAGACACATCAGTTTGGAGCCACAACACAGGCACCAACCAAACCCAAAATCCACACTCCCCAAACCTAACCCAGCAACATAAAGACTCAAAATTTCCCGGCCACTCCCAACTCAAAACAATAATTTCCAGTCAAACCCACATTATTTTGACAATACAACGACAGAATGAAACCCAGAAAGCAAAAGGCTGATGTACATGTTCTCCTCTACAGACAAAGACCACAGACACAAATGCCGAAAATCTCCTTTGCAACCACAAATTCTAGCAACAGGCACAAGATTCAAACCTTCTGGGCACTAAAGTCTCCAACTTTACATGACTTCTCCTTCAAAATCCAATCAGAACACCGGGACCAGTAGCCATCTTCATCTCCCTCCTCTGTCTATATATAGGGTCCATGAGAGTACAAGGACTGTTGGACGTGCAAGGACAATAACACCAGATCCAGCCACGTGTCCCACAGGTCCAAGCGTCACAGTGGTCATGCGTCGTTGCCTAGGCTCCTTACCCACTACCCTATTATTAGCTGTTACAGAATTCAGTACACCGGACTTCCTGCACACGAAACGCAAATGACAACAGCACACGTGTCGCCAGGGCATAGCAAATACACCAAAAGAAGTATGAAGCCCTAACCTGAGCACGCGATAACAATACAATGCCAAAAAGCGGAACTAATCCCTACACCCCAGTCAATACTCCTCTTAGATGGGGACTTGGGGGACTAGGACGGTAATGGTTGTACGGAAGCCACGTGGCTAGGAACTCGCCTTGAACTTTCGATACTTCTACCAAAGAGACAAACTCCCCACCCAAGAGAACTCTTAACCAGGGACTTGAGGGACTTGTGGGTATATATACTGCCTAAACACAAGTACCGGAAGCATAAGGCTCATCTAGCTGCCAAAAGATAACAAAGGAACCCCAAGACAGGGATCCTGATACCCCTCGAGGGTGGTATCGGGACCCAAATCGTCCCACACCGAATGAAATGAAACCATGCTTCCCCAAATCCATTATACAAGGATCATCTCCAACACCCAAAAGAGGTAACTGTTTACTATCGCTTTCCATTATCTTTATCTTATAATGATACTAATTTAGGCATCGGAGCGTCGAAGGCCGGCACACCTGGTCTTCCCTCTGACCTTAGTTTATTTTACAGATACACGAGACCAATAGCGATAGTAGCAGAACAAGACATTTCGTGATTCGGCTGGACTAGACATCCCTCTATACAGCTGAAACAAGAGTTAGAGAAAAAAAAAATGCTAAAGTTTTGACTTTTGCTTCCCTATAATACAGAAATTATAGGGAATCTATTGGAGTCAAGGTTACAAATTTCGGTTTCGGTTTCGATTTCGGTACTTCAAATTTAAGGAAATTTAGGAGAAAATTTCGATTTCGGTAGAAATTTCGGTTAAAAATAAAGAAATCAAATTAATTGCATTTATAAAATGATATTTTTGAATGAAACTTTTACATAGACTAAACTAACTTATAATAAACCTATTTACAATGTAACATCTCTAAAATTATACATTTATAATAGAAGTATGATATTTTATATGGACGAGTAATTAACTAGTACTGTAGTAGGTTGCTAAACTAGTGTTTTTATCCATGTGTATTGATAATGTGTTGTATATTGATAATGTAAATATGATTTACTTTTTTTAATAATTAGAAAATTACAAGGGGGTGGGGCGGGGCACGTACAACTAAAATCCTGTGAATGAAAATGAACAAGTACAAAAAAAAGAATATAAAAACTACTAGGATGTGGTTCGATCTAGCTGGTTGAACTGCTTTCATTTAGTATCATACAATACTGCTTCCAAGTACATGAATTTTGGAAATGATTTTCGTACTTGATCATATGGTTATTGTATGTGTATGTGTTGTTCCCTTTCCACATGCAATCCATATATCGGATATTGTAGAATTACCTAATATGATGTTACAGCGAGAAGTTTTAAATACACACTCCTAATTATTTAATATACACTCCATACTTAATACACCACCCATTTGACGAAGTGGTGTTAGCTCAGTGGTTAGAGCACCCGCTACCTATGTACGAAGTCATGGGTTCGAGTCATCATGGGGGCAGGAGTGAAACCCTTTGATCCTCTTTTTTAAAAGAAAAAAAAATACACCACCCATTTAATTTCTCATTCTAATAATTTAATAAATACACAACCAAAGTACCTAAAATACCTTTAATCCCAAAAATTATGAAATATCCTACTTTTTATGTCACGCCCTTCATTTTACACACATGAAAATCGATATATATAATCCCATAATTATATATGCGTGAACGTTCAGCCATCAATACAAAATACCTAGAAACTTTTTCCCTTTTTAATCCAAGTACATATTGATGCCCTGAACCCACTATGTCAATATTGACCCGCTCCACAGAGTCATATATTACAATGCTTACGAATTAAATTGTCAACAACAAAATACAACGTAAATGCAGCTCAGAGTAACTATACAACGGAAGTCCTTATCAACGGTAAAGTCACAAAGATAGCTTCCTACCATGAAGCTGCACATGCGTCACCTCAGCTTCAGCCACGATTTCCCTGACCTGCAGGATTAACCCCTACACCATTCCGTTGAATAGTGCACCGGGTTGCCACACAACAAACCCGGTAAACTTATGAAGCTCGTATGAGTAACTCAAAACCACGAAGCAAAAACACATTTCTTAAGTCACCTCAACCTAAACACGATATACACACAGCTCACACCTACGGCCATCAATTCCATATCCTTCCATATTGTGCTTACGTAAGTCAACTGGTGACTAAAGCCTCATGCTCAGAACCTCAATCCTAGCATCCAATTACACAAATTTCGGTCAAACAAGACTTCCTCAAGCAATATTTGACGCCATCCTAAAGCACTACGGCGAATTCCAAAATCACACTCATTCCCCATTTTCCCCCCTAGGAGCTTTTGTCATCAACATGACATCAAAAGTGAAAAACAATGAATCACCTTCCTATCCTCACCACAGAGTACAATTCATCACCACAATGGCTCTTAATGTAAATCAAACCATCAATCAATACAATCAAGGAGGAATCAAGGCAATCACATATCAAAACAATCAAAACAATTCATAGTAACCCCTGCATATAATTTAGTTCAGGAGGTCACATTAAGTCAAGCAATTCAAGTCAAGGTAGTCATCGAAGTCCCACACTCTGACGTCTGTAGGTAGCCCCAACCATCACAGCAGTCCTCTCGATTATTGTTAACTTAATAACAATTCAGCTCTGCTACCGAGCAGTCATCACACTGATCATCGCACAAATTTCCACCGGCCATCACCCAGATATTCATCATCCTACTGATCATCACATAGATTTCAAGGATCATCACATAGATTCAAGAAGATATCGCCAATCATCACACAGATAGCGATCATCACATAGATTTTGCCGGTCATCACGTAGATAGAAATCATCCGACTAATCATCACATAGATTTCGCTGGTCATCATATAGGTAGCGATCATCACATAGATTCATGGCAAGTCATCACATAGATATCAACCATCCTACTAATATTCCTACACAAGCTACACAGATAATTCTACACAAGATTTACATGACAATCATCACAAAGATTCACCACGAAGCCACTAACACATGAATATATATGTATATATATATCCCATAATATATATATATATAGACACACATAGTCATCCACTCAGAAATGCCACTAATACCAACTATAGTCGTAGTTAACCTAATAACTCCAAGACAATAGGGTAATCATGCTCATAACAAATATCGATCATATTCATAACAAATATCGATCCTGCTCATAACACATATCGATCCTGCTCATAACAAATATCGATCCTGCTCATAACAAATATCGATCCTGCTCATAACACATATCGATCCTACTCATAACAAATATCGTGAGATTTACCCACCAAACGATAAAGGTAATCCGTTCGTTAATGAACCTTGTGAGATTACTCACCTCGAATCTCCCGCTGCGTCTTCAATACAGAACAAGGCAGCCAAACCACCCAAAATAGCTGTCCAAAGAATACCTCGTCACGTACCTAAGGAATTACAGCTCTCATTCAGTCAACGAATCACAAGGAATAACGTTTGAAACCCTAAATCGAACCAAAATTCCCAAGGTGACGCCAAATGAGGCGAAACCACATCCGAGACCTCCCAAAGTCCCAGGAATTCGTCCACGATCGATGTGACCAAACCACAAGACGATCGGACGCTCGAATCCTCATGGATCGAATAAATCGATCGGTATGAAATTGCAAAAATCATAACAATTCCATACGAACTCCAAAATTTGCATATTATATATCGAAACGCTCGTATCAACGAGTAGAACATATACAATACCAAAAACAGTTCCTTAAGAGGCCGGAATACCGCCGGAACGCCACCACAGATGGTGGTGCACCGCCGCCTGCCAAAAACTCATTATTTCACAAAACTCCCAACATCAAAAAGCTTCATCTAAGCATGCTTGTGAATTCTCATAACTAGCTCGAAGTTAGAAAACAAGCATAAGGGGTCAAAAACTACCTCACAAGCCGTGAACAGTAATCCAAACTGAGTTGAACAAGGTTTCACGTGAATCGATTCAAACAACCACCAAGGGTCGATCAAGGAGGCTGCTCTGAACTCAACCAAGAAGACTTGAAGCCTCGCCGTCGTCGGAACAAGGATTTCCGACCGGGTCCGAAATCCCTAAACTGCACCGTCTTACAATGCCGCCGTGGAGGAGAATCGGCGCTAGAGGACACCAGAGGGACGACCAGACGGAGGAGACAATCCTATCTAGAAAGTTTCGTCGCCGGAGACCGCCGCAGTTCGCCGGAAAAGTCGGGTCAGATCGTCCGAGTTCGGGTCGGGTCAGCCGGATATTTTCGATTCTGAAGGTGCAGTCGAGAGAGAAGAGAGAGAAAGAGATATTCCGGAAATGGAAATAATGAAAATAGTAAGTTTCCAACTTGGGAAACTTCTATTTATACCAAAATGGAAATTTCTTCCAATGGCCATAACTTTCTCATACGAACTCCGATTGACGCGAACCACATGTCCACGAACTCGTATCGACACGCTCTACAACTTTCGTGAAGGAAGTTTTTAGAGAATCCCAACGAATAAGAAGTCAACCTTTGGCAACTCCCCCTAAAACCATATTCTTCGAATAATTATTCGCCCGAAATACTTTCACTCTATCCACGAGCCACGAAACCGTCCAATAATCACAATTTAGATTCCGAAAAATCCTTGGAAAATAAACACGAATTTTCGGGGCATCACATTTTAACTATATTAAGGTTACTATTTAATATGATTAGTATATTCTAGTACATTGACATTTTGTAAATGACCATATTGATTACTTGTGTTAGTTATTGAGAAATCCATAAAGATTTATTATTGTTCCCTTTAAATAGATGCATATAAATAGGCTTTGTGTTATTTGAGCTTACATCCACTAAATACCATGTTAATCAAGTATAAAATTTTGAGTTGAACATTCAACCAAAACTATACCAGTAGTTTCTCCATAGTGGCAGAACTAAATAGTTGTCATTAGAGGGGCCAAACAAATTAACAATTACAAAGTTTTTTCACCTGTGATGTTTTATATTAGAAAATAAATTGATTAATCATAACTCTTAGAACAAAAAAGGAAATTAACTAAAAAATGGGAGTAAAGCGATATGTTTAAAAAATATTTAATGCCATTGATTTTGAAATTCTAAATATTGTGGTGTCTAACCTCATCTAATTACAATTTATTTAAAGAAAAATTAAATTAGATAGTTTCTAACTTTATTCTTGTATTAAATTGGGAGGCCATATATAGAAATTTGTTGTGTTCCTTGTATCAGAATCTCGTGGTTTGGGGTTGTGGTCGTGGAAGGGACGATCTGCTGGATCTTTGCCGGAGATGGTGGGTCGAATGCAGGCAGGGTCCGAAAGAGGAGGCGGCGCGCCAGTCTAGGAGACGCGACGGTGGTGGATCAGTTGACTGTGCCCAAGTCTTATTGGGCTGGGATCAAGGTTTGGGCCCTCTGGGCCGTAGTCCGATGGTGGGCTTGTTCTGGGCCTAGGGTTTTACTTTAGGTCCAAGTTTGTCACTCTTGGCTGGTTTTTTTAATTTCTGTTTTACTTTTACTTGTTTTAGTTGGTTAGTGTTGTCTCGCCTTTGGCGTGAAATAAGTCCCTACATGTATTTTGTAGGGTTAGTCAGGCTTAATACTTGTGTGTGCACTCTAAGTGCCTTGTCTAGCCTAGTGAGGTGACGATCCCTAGTTAAATGGTCGCAGCCTCCTAGTGGCAGAATGAAATTGAGTGTCGCCGGATTTGTTTTTCTGTGGCAACATAGTGGGAAAGTTGTGTTTTTGGTAATTATGCTTCATTGTAGTTGAGTTATCTTTCTGGTATGTCACCGCTCTGTCAAAGCAAATAGAGTAGCCAGTTGTGAACTCTTTGCTAATAGGTGCTTGTTAGAATACATGTATTTTATAGAGTCTTCTGATATTATTTCAGGACGTGCTCTAGATACTTATT
>LYNE01003644.1:8058-21173 GCA_001662545.1 Rosa x damascena | reverse complement strand
CACATAACAATGGTAAGAACAAAGATTCGTGGAGGAGCCACAATGGTACATAGGATAGACCAACTATATTTGAACTTATCGCTCGCATAACAGCGAGCCTATAAGCTATGGAAAAAACATAGCAAATAGACAAGCCTAAACAAAACACTTGTTTGGTTCCTAAAATAACAAGGGAACTTATTGTAATTAGACAAAAAGTTAAAAACATAGGTTTGGGCCAAGAGCCTAAACCCTAGCCCAAAATAGCACTGGACTAGGGTAGAACCCTAGCCCAAAACAGTGTCGGCCCAATAGGGGAGTCCACCAAGGATTGCACCAGGCCCATCATTGGTTCGGGCCAGTCCACCTTGTCCCTTCCACCACGCCGTCATACCACACCAGTCCGGCCGAGTTCCACCTGATCCACGTCGCATGACCTGCGTCGCCACGCACCCCTTGCCACGCCCTCTCGCAAGCGATCCACAAACGTGCTTGCCAACCCTTTCGCAACTTGCATCAGCACAGAAGACCCAACTCTGTCCAGGCCCTGCAACCGCCCGCGCCATCGAACGAGATCCATGGTCGCCAACGATCCAAGAACCCAGCAGCATGAGTCGACGACCGGAGCCCACACCATCGATCGAGATCCATGGCCACCAACGATCTAAGAACCTAGCAGCATGAGTTGACGACCGGACCAGTGAAGCACGATTGCCCTTTGCACCAGCCGAACTTTCTGACGAAACCTGAGCACAATCCCGCCGACAATCCCAAAGGCAGTAGATCTCCCGCCCGGCAGCAAACCCATGACGGCAGTGCGGCAGGAAGCCTGCCCCGATGTCCGGGCGCCGCTTGACGAGAACAGTTGCTTCCTTCTTTTTGCCTTATTGCCCCTCTCACGACTGGAAATAGATTGTATGCCAACTCAATGTGTTTTGGTAAAATTAAAGAGGTATACTTAGATTTTAAGTATTTAAAAAAGTGAACGGGAGGTTAATTTAATAAGTAAGAGAGGTCTAAATATTAAATTTAGAGGTCCAACTAGAACCACCATTAAATCTAAGCATGAGTATAATGAAAGAAAATACTTGCATCCGAACCAATATTTTTTTTTTTTTTTTTTTTTGACTTTGTCAAGGGAAACCCAAAGGCTTCCTAGGCCCAAGATAAACCCCTTCGGCGCATGTGAAATGCTCCAACTGTGCATTGCAGCACAGTGCCTGACCACTTTGACAGCTTCGGGATTCGAACCTAGGTTGGGGAGCACACCCAACAAGGCAAGAACCACTAGGCCACTTGCAGAGCATCCAAACTCTCTCTATTTACATACGATCGGCAATATAAATCCATAATTTAACCGTTCTAAATCAATATTTAAAGATCATCACTACACAAATTTATTGTAAAAAAAAAAAAATCGTTTACTCATTCAATTGCATAAAACAAATTAAAAGCTACAGTAAAAGTTAACAGTTTCATGACAACCATTTATTGGTTTGATGGAATCGAATAAGTAAACGATTTTTGTTTACAATGAATTTTGGCAGAGATGATTTTTAATGATTTATATAACTTCTGAATGGTTAAATCATAGATTTAGATTGCCGACTGCAGGGGCGGAGTTATGTTGGGCCTCGGTGGGTCCCGTGCCCCACTAAGTATTACTTATCTTACATGATAACTTTTGGGTTTAAACTGAAATTAAAGAAACAATTAATATACCTAATATTTCTTATAAAAAATTGGGCCTATAATGAATTGCCCCTTAAAAGTATTAGATGATTTAATTGAAAAGGAAAATGATTGCTGGCCTTAATTCTAGGTGTCATGCCATGTAATCTACACACATCACCTATTTGCTACATCATACTATGTAATTCTTGATAAAAAATATCATTTTATCCTTTCAAAATCTGATGACTCTAAATTATTTTGTTTTTTTGTTTTCCCTTAAAAATACTTGCACCAAAACCAGTATGCATGTGAGCATCCTAACTCTTTATTATTTACATACAGTCGGTCAGTAGTGGAGCCAGAAAATAATCTCCAGTGGTGGGTCCCATGACAAAAATTACCAATAAAGGAAAATTTATTGCCCTACGCTAATCTACTTGTTGCAAAAAAAAAATAACGTTATGTATTCCATGATTAAAGCTCTTTGCATTACTATTTTAATTTAGGTTTTGTAATCCCTAACTTTAATATTTTCATCAATATTGCTAGAATCATGCAATTTGGTCTATTTTTTCAAATTCAAATGAGTTGATTGCTGCTTTAAATGAACTAGATATGAAGCGACTTTTGCATATATATATATATATATATATATATTTTAGATTCACAAACCTTCTGTCACATAGTTAAGTTATCTGATTCTTACTATCAATGGTAATTGTTAATGTGCTTGAGATTATGGAGAACAATTTTTATGATTTTTTTTTGCAGTGCACTCAATGTATTCAATGAAATGTTAATAAGAATTTAGTTCGTATAATAGTTTTTATTAGTTGAATACCTACCATAGAAGTTTGTTCGACTATGCGTGTTGTTCCATCATTGAGCGTAATTAAACAATCAAATACACGTGCAATGTGCTCTACTTCCAAGCGTAAAAGGCCAAGTTTTAATATAGGGAAGTGAAGAGTGTCATACCCAAAGGATTGGGGGAAACTCAAACCCTGCTAGATTTTGGCAAGAAAGTCTAGAAAAACATGCAATCTAACTTTTTACAAGTTCACAACCTTAGCCCTTTGGAAGCGAAAGATTGCAAGGATGGTATTAACACTTATGGTAGTGAACGACTTGGTTGATTTGAGTTTTAAGATAAACTAAGTTGCACAAAAATTAAACTCAACTAAGAAGAGTGTAGAGACTAAATCAATGAGAGAAGTAGAGACTTAGGCATCATACCTAAACTTACTCATGCACAAAATGTAACCCATATTTGATGTAATAACATACTTTGACAAATTTCCTCTTAGTGCTTTTGTGAAGCTACCAGAAACCAACTAATCATGCAATTCAACAAACTTTAGTAAAGCTAAGTTAAATTACACAACCTTAGTCCCATTTATACTTCATTAAAACACAAGTGGGCTATAAACCGCAAGCCTAACACCCCCTTAGAGCAATTAAACTCACGGTTTATGCATTAAGTTTAAAGTAAGAAATTCAAGCAATTTAACAATTCTCGTAGGAATCATTAAGCCACCACTTAAAGTCTACTCATGCTTACAGATTCAAGAAGTGGTCAAGTTCAAGTTTCTGATTCATTAGTTTCCTAAACATGCTTTCTAGGTGACTAAGCTAGCAAACACATTTAGTAAGCACTCAAGTTTAGAAGCCCACAAATTCAAAACATGCATAAACCTCAAAACACATGGAAATTTACATTATTTGCACATAAGTATCCAACTACTCACAACACATGTTATTACAAAAACAAGCTATAAACATCAAATTAAGAGAGAAGAAAGGGAAAAGGGAAGAACTACCCACAGGTTTGACTCTTGGTGGAGTCAAATCAAGATGTCAAAGATCCCACCTAGCTCTCTAGATGTAAAATGATGAGAGAATTGATTCAAGGTATGAGATTTTCAGTTTTTACAACCCAAAACACCATACACATCCACGAAACTCAAGAACAAGCAAGAACAAATGCTTGAGTATGTGAAAGCAAGTGTTGTGATTGATCTAGAGTGTGTATTAACTTCGGTTTTGGTGAAACCCAAGTGCCTACACACCTATTTCTCACACAAACTTAAAAAACTATGAATTAGAACTTAAAACTAGAGAAAAACTATGCTAGAACTAGAGAAATGGGAGCTTTTGATGTTGCAAAAATGAGAGAGTAGGAGGGTGAATGGTTTTGGAGAGAGAGAATGGGCTATTTAAAGGCTAAGATAATTCAAATCAAGGGTGGAGATAAAAAAGAATCAATGGTTAGATGTAATAGACAAATGTGTAAGCACAAAATGTGGATTTAGTCTTTAATTCCACATAAAAATGACATATAAGCCCGTAGATATTTTGGTAGAGGGGATAAAATAAGGGTAGGAGGGTCATTATGCAAGGAAACAAGATAATAAATAGGAGACAAATGTGTAAGATGTAAAAGGGGAACTACTTGTCATCTTTCAAATTTTGAATTTAAAAACAATCTACACCACATTTTCCCACTTAAAGTCTCTAACCCTAGTCAAAAGTTCTTCTTTGTCCTCCACACACATTCTTGGCCTGCCAACTTGGCCGAAAATGGTCGGAATCCGGCGTTGACCTGCATTTACCCCTTTTTTCATCCCTTTGCGCACTTTCTTCTCTTTTCTTCCTTCAATTCAATCTCCACTAAGACTTCGAAATTGACCTTTTCTTTATTCATAAAAAATATTTCTCCACAAGTTAGATCATCATGGTAAAATTTCAGGGATTAGTTCACGGTGGTTTGGCAGGAAATTCTGCCGAATCTATACGGGTCCGATTTTGCAATTTTTGTCTTCTAGTGCAGAAACTTGCACTGATCTTTTAAAAGCCTTCCACTCTGAAAAAGCTCTTTTACTACTCATATGAAATAATCTTCAGGATGTCTATAATGTCTCCATAAAATTTCAGCTCATTTGGAGTTCATTTGGTCAGGCTGCCGCTCCTCTCTCCTTGCTTAGCTTGGTTTTTTCTTATCAGAGTAGGAAAATGTGCTGAAGTTGAATTTTAGCGCATTTCCAAGCTTCTCTATCATTGCCTAGCATGATAAGGAAAACATAATAAATAAATATAAAGGTTAAGAAAAAGTGCAAGATTGGGGGAATAATTATTAGGTAATTATGGACCTAACAATGCGTCCATACCGTACCTATTATACCTATGCTAACTTGAGGAGTTGGGTAAAACACCTGACTTTCAGGTGACGATTAAAAAAAAGGTATGTAGTAGGTATGACTTTCAAGTTCTAAAATTTTATTGCTTACTATTTTTTTTTTCTATGCTATGAGTTTCATTAGTTACCTACTTTATTTTTTTGTTTTTGTTTTTTTTTTTTTTTTTCTGGTGCACTCAATGTATGCAATGAAATATTATTAAGAATTTAGTTCGTATAATGGTTTATTAGTTGCATACCTACCATATAGGTTTATATGTCTATACCATACCTATTATACCCATGCTAACTTTAGGAGTTGGGTACCTAACTTTCAGGTGACGATTAAAAAAAATGTAGTAGGTATGACTTTCAAGTTCTAAAACTTTAATGTCTATTGATTTCTTTTTTGTGGTATGAGTTTCATTGGTTACTTGTTCCCAATGTATGACATTTAGCGATGTTCATGGCTATGAGGTAGGTTGTTTTATACCATGAGTTTTTCTTTAATATCTTGTCAAAAGGTATAAAGTCTTAGATATATCATACCTATGTCATTTATTGGTTACATATTCTAAATGTATCTTATTTAATATCATGGCTATGATATAAGTTGATTTATGCTATGAGTTTTTTCAATACCTTGTTAAAAGGTATATAGTTTTAGATACCTCATGCCTATGTCATTTATTGGTTACTTGTTCAATGAGTAAATGTTGAAATTAACTATCAATTGTCAAATATGAATTACTCATTTATTGCCTTCCACTCCGAACCAGCTCTTTCACTCTTCATAAGAAATAATATTCAGGATGTCTAGAATGTCTCTGTAAAATTTCACCTCATTTGGAATTCATTTGGTCAGGCTGCCGCTCCTCCCTCCTTGCTTAGCTCGGTTTCTCCTTATCGGAGTAGGAAAATGTGCTAAAGTTGATTTTTTAGCGCATTTCCAAGCTTCTCCATCATTTTCTAGCATAATAAGGAAAACATAATAAATAAATATAAATAAACACAAAAGTTAAGCAAAAGTCAAGATTATGGGAATAATTACTAGGTAATTATGGACCTAACAATGCGTCCATAACATACCTATTATACCTATGCTAACTTGAGGAGTTGGGTAAAACACCTAACTTTCAGGTGATGATTAAAAAAAAGTATGTAGTAGGTATGTGTTGGATCATAATTCATATACATATTTGTGCCTTAAAACATGGAAATTACTTGTTTTAAAGTCCAATTTAATGTTGACTAATCCAATTCTATGTTTTGTAGAAAATCTTGACAAGAGGAGAAAAAAGTGAAATTTTGGCAAATTTTCCGTGCACCACCACTTTTGGTGGCACAAGTGGCGGCGCACCACCACTCTCGGTGGTGCCATGTATTTTCCGGCTACATTCATGGAGGAGCAAGGAGGATGAGTACCATAACATCTATTTCATTACATCAATTCACAATTATTCTATCTTAACCAAATTCCAAAACCCTTTGGTTCCAATTCAACCAAACACTCCTATTACCCAAAAGTCCATCATCATTAACACTTCAATATCTATCATGTTTTAGGCTTAATCACCATCCCTCACTCATCATTTCCTACTCCAACCTACAATATCACTCCCATGCCATTTTCTCTTGATTTTGGGATCTATTACCACTCTTATACTTCACCTCCATGCTTCTTACAAGGCTTGAGCTACTCCCTTTTGCTTCTCAACACCATTTCACATCTCTCTCTCTCTCTCTCTCTCTCCATCTATTTAAGCACCCATTCTCCCAAGAAAGAAGCATCACCCACACTTAGCCATTACATATTCTTCTCTCTCTATTCTCTACACAATCCACCACCATCTCCTCCACAAAACCTCCATCTCCACCACTTCATTTTTCAACTGCATCCCTACTCATACTTCTTACATATATCAAGCATCATTATCATCTTAAGTCTTGAAGAAGGAGTTCAAGGAAGAAGCTAGAGCACAAGGGAGCCACCACATCATCTCCATGATAAAGTTTCCATGATCAACCACTTCATCATCCTTCACTTGTGATCATCCTTAGTCATTTTTAAACTCTATTATTTGATAGCTTAATATTTTCCATTATGTTGATGTTAGTTTATGTAGATATGTGTGAATAGTCTATTGTCGGGGCTAGGGTTGAAAGCTTATTTGACGCAATTTCCATGATAATCTTCACATGCTAATTCAAGAAGTGAATGCTCGTATTTGAATCTAGCTAATTTGAATACTTTGCATTTGTCATTATATGAACAATGTTTAGAGAGTAGCTAGCTTTGAACATTGAAAGCATGATAGCACACTAGGTGTGTATGCGAGGGTAGTGAGTTAAAATCACCTAGACCTAGGATTGGTTTGCTTGCTTGATTATCTAAACTCAAACCTTTATGCATCGAGGAGCAATGAATTGATACTTATCTGGTAATATAACTTGTTCTTGGGTAGTCAGTTTCGCACTTATCTGGTGGAAATTGATAAAATCAAAGGAGTTTAGGCCTTAGTAGTCATATCTAATGCTAAGAGGGTAATTGGATACTTGGGATTGCATTACTTATAGTTTGAACATCAATGCATGAAAAGGAGGCTATGGTGAACAACCTAAAGCTCTAACTTCCATCCATTCTATCACATCTAGTCTAGCATAGCCTAGTTTACATTTCAAGTTTTATTGTGTGTTAATTTGAGTTTAAACCATCTCCACAATCAAAATCAAACCACTACACCATCTTGCATATATTCACCATGAACTTTGGTTCACTTGTGAGCCAGTGTTTGTGATTTGTACATTTGCATATTCATCTAGCACCCTTTAGGTTTTCCCTAGCTAGAGTGGGTTTTTCAATCCCTTGGGTATGATATCTCCTACTCATAATCCCTATACTATAACTTAGCCCTTATACTTGAGGGTGGCTATTTGGCTAACACCTGATATCATCAAAGGAGCATGTCCCTTGTCATACCTGAGAAGGATGCAATGAGAGAAATTAGCTAATTAAAATGAAATCATTCACTATAGAAGCATCATTGTTTGCAAGAGAGGCTAGAGGTAAAAACCTTAAGTCCTAACTCCCATCCATTTCATTACATCTATTTAGCTTAGCCTAGTTTATATTTCAAGTATTCATTTAGTTATTTTCGAATCAAATCATCTCCAAAACAAAAATCAAAACACTACTCCACCTTGCATATAATCACCATGAACTTTGGTTCACTTGTGAGCCCTTGTTTGTGATTTGTACATTTGCATATTCTATCATCCTCTAGGTTTTCTCTAGCTAGAGTGGGTTTTCCAATCCTTGGGTACGATATCTCCTACTCATAATCCCTACACTATAACTTTGCCCTTATATTTGAGGGTGGCTATTTGGCTAACAGTATAATCTTCAAGTTCTAAAATGACTAATAAGGACAATAAGGACAATTAGTTATGAGTTATTGGACAATTTTATGAATTATTAAAGGGTGGTTCTATTCAGACTTCCCAATTTGCTCTTTGGACCTATCTAAATTTTTGTCAAAATTAATCCCTATTTTAACCCTCTATTATAATTAAAAAAAAAACTGAATATATAGAATGAATACCATTGATACACAAGAGTCATTATTCTAAAAATACTCTCTTCCTTCGCAATTGTTTTAGCCAATTGACAAATATGAATCATAGAGTTTTTATTTTTTATTTTTTTAATTCAAAACTTGTGATGCACTTCATAACTCCATAGCCATGAGAAATTAAAGAGGAAAAGAAGAACAAGTAAAGAGCATATTACATCACTTGAGATATGCAGGTGGTTTTAAATTATGCAAGAACCCAGAAATTTTTGTGGGTTTTTGGGTTGAGAACGTAGCCTCCAACTTGGCCCTTCTTCTGTACTCCAACACAATTTCACTTGTAGTTCTCAATTAAATACTCTATTGTATGCCTGTATTTATCCCTTTTGACGAAACTGTCGATGACCCTTCATGCCATGTATAGAATTTAGACTTTAAAGTTGGTAGTGTGGTCATATATTAATCCTTCCTCTCCTCTCTATGTATATAGTTCCTTACTGGACAAAGATAAAAAAAAATTGATGTTCAAAGGAACTGCATGTATCATAGTAAAATACAAACAAGGACAAAATAGGAAGTTTGTTGAAAAAAATTGAGATGGGAGGTCCAAAGAGCAAATTAGGAGGTTCATCAACTAGAACCACCAATTATTAAATTACATATATAATCTCGTATAAAATGACTAAGAAGGACAATTAATTATACCAAAACAATATTTATTTACTTTCTCAAGACTTTCCAATCCAATAATATTACATTGCATTCTTTATTAATTTTCTTATCTATTTTCATTTTTCAATTTCACTACATACTATTAAATATATATATATATATATATATTTTACGAGAAGTTTTAAATACACACCCCTAATTACTTAATACACACTCCATACTTAATACACCACCCATTTAATTTCTCATTCTAATATTCTACTAAATACACAACCAAAAGTACCTAAAATATCCTTAATCTCAAAAATCATGAAATATCCTATTATTTGACTATATTAAGGCTACTATTTAATATGATTAGTATATTCTAACAGACTATTTTTCTCCACAAAACTCGGACGACTCTTGGTGTAGGGTTTTGCGATTTTCTTCTCGTCCGGCGGCGCTCGTCGGAGCTGGTTCGCCGTTTTGGGATGCTGCCGGACGAGCTCTTGAAAGCTAATGCCTCAACGGCTTCAGGTATGGGAGGTTGGGCTTTAAGGTCTGCAGGACTGGGTGGAGGTGGAGCCCGGATCTTTTTTTGATTCAAGATCGAGTTGTACAGAGACATTAGGTTTGGTCATGGGCCTCCAGAACCTGTAGCGGCATCTTCGTCATGGGATTTTTAGAGCTGGAGGCGGCGGTGGCTATGGCGAGGGCGAAGTAGATCGTTCGTGGTGCGCGTGGCTTCGGTGGTCTGGTTGGATTGCTATAGTGGCGTGGATATGGAGGATCTGGTCGGATTGTGATGGCCGGCGAGGTTTTGTTGGTTTTGGGCGATTTCGTGGTTGGTTGCGGCGGCGGGGTTTCTGGAGGGTGGGGGTCGGCGCTACATGGTAGCTGTGCACAAATTTTGGGTTGGAGATGGTGTTTGGGCTAGGCTTGGGGCACCCTTCTCTGCCGGGCCGTGAGCTGGACTTCCTCTCTTGGAGTTGTCCTTTTGGGCTAGGGTGTTTGCCCTAGGCCCATTGCTATGTTTTTAGTTTCTCTAACTACAATAATTTCCTGTTTAGGAACCTATGCACTTTTGTGCACCCTATGTACCTCTAGCGCCTCTGGAGTAGTATCAAAAGAGGACTCTCGCTATGTCTACGTACTTAATTGTCTAATGAGTGGGTCTATAGCTACGTACCATTGTGGGTACTACCACTAGCTTCTTGTATTCAGCAGAAGGGTATGTACTGGCCTATTCTGGCTTGTGATGCAATATATTAGCACCCGATTTGGGTTTGATTAAAAAAAAGATTAGTATATTCTAGTATATTGATGTTTTTAAATGACCATATTGATTACTTGTGTTACTTATTCAGAAATCCATAAAGATTTATTATTGTTCCTTTTAAATAAATGCATATAAATAGGTTTTATATTATTTGAGTTCTCATCCACCAAACACCATGTTGATCAAGTATAAAATTATGAGTTGAACATTTAACCAAAACTATATCACTAGTTTCTCTCCAATGGTGGAACTACAAAGTTGTCATTAGAGGGGCCAAACAAATTAACAATTACAAAGTTTTTTCACCCGTGATGTTTTATATTAGAAAATAAATGGATTAATTGTACTCTTAGAAAAAAGAAAGAAAAGGAAATTAACTAAAAAATGGGAGTAAAACGATCCGTTTTAAAACATTTAATACCATTGATTTTGCAATTCTAAATATTATGGCTTCTAACCTCATTTAATTACAATTTATTAAAAAAAAATTTAAATTAGATAGCTTCTAACTTTATTCTTGTACTAAATTAGGAGGCCATGTATAGAAATTTGTTGTGTTTATCTAACTATTTATACATAAATTATTCTATATAAGGAAAATATGACTATTTTTTTTTCTAATGCATAGATATCTGTTTTGGTCATTCAACCTACCTACAAAATCTAATTTGAATTTTTTTTTTTTTGAATAAGAGAATTATCTTCATATAATAGAAAGACTCAAAGAGTCAATTACAATCATATTGTAATACATTCAGAAAAGTTTTAGGAGTATTAACAAATGATTTGAAATTTGTGCTAGCCTCAAGCCAGAGTGGCCATTACATACCCTTCCGCTATCATCTAAGGGTAAGACAAGAATATGCTGTAGTACCCACGGTGGTACATTGAGATATGTCCACTCATTGAACAACCAGTGCTCCGCCAATACTAAATAGTTGGAATCTTCCTTTAGTACTACTCCAGAAGATTCGCTAGTACCAAAAATATTAAGGTAAACATATTTGCTGGATCGAAACCACCAGGATCCCATATTCGAAATCCTATAGAATAGGAATCCATCAGATTGGCCCATGAAAGAGCCCAAGTCCAACTTTGAGCCCACCGTTGAGCCCACCTCTAGGCCCTTAGCCATGGCCTCCAACTCTCTTTGAGCTCCCAATCTGATATGGGCCCCAAAAGTGATTTTGGCACCCAACAAGAACTGGGCACCACTGTTGTTCGGTCACTAGCGTTTGTCCCGGTCCATCGCCGTCGTGTAATGCATGAGACTAGCAGACCTCTCCGACGAGCTCGCAGATCGACATCTTGAGACCGTCTTCTTTTGTAGCAGATTGAAATGCCAGTCACCGAAAGAGGTTATCCGTTGATCTGCCCTTCTATGCAGCACCGCAACCATCGAGATATTGCTCACCTGGGATACAGCCTTTCCGGTCATCAACATCTGAGATCGGAGCTCCTCACCGGCAGGATCCACTTTCCAGACCATCACCGGCATCCTCACCTTCATTCGACCAACAGATCGGTGGTAGATGATGCTCACCAAAACATCCATAGATCGGGGCTCCAATCGGATCATCACTCCAACTAGGCGGTTGGCCTCCATCTTCACACCACGAGATGCTTTGGTCAGTGCCATCCCTTCTGCAGGGTTCGCCGCCACTCTTCTCCAAGTACAAAGGCCATGCTTGTACCCCGATCGGATCCCCTGTATCTCCTCCTTCAGTCGCTTCCTGCTTGGCCGGGATCGAAACCGATCTTCCGCCATCCTGCTCGAGAGACCAACAACGGTACCCCCATTCTTTGCTCCGAACTTATTTTGATAATTCTCAGTGGAGAGAATAATTGAATGAAAATTCGTCGAACAAAGTCGGCGTTGGATTGCCGCGATAAGGCAGCGAGGGGCAGAGAGGGCCGATCTGTATGGTGTTGGCGTTGTGCACCATTGATAGAGTCCCCGGCCATGGTGGCTAGGGTTTAGAAAAGATAGAGGGAGGCGGAGACCCATTTTTTAGGATTAAGGAAGTAGGGCGTACGACTTTGGTGGCTTGGTGAAAATTTTCACATCGATTCTCTTGACCTATAAATTAGATCTAATTTGAAATATAAAATAATAGGGATGTGTAGTAAGTGATTAAGCGTGTGTATTTAAAATTTCTCATATAAAATAAGAATTAAAACTAGGATTAAGATCATGTGACATAAAAATTTCTATCATCATACATGTTAAACGCATATATATATATATATATATATATATATTTTGAAATAGGCTTCACTTCCATTAAGAATCAATCAAGCAATATGATCCAAGTCATATTGCATTACATCATGAATACAATCAGGGGGTCGATGAGCCCAGACCACGTTACAAAGAATAGAGTCAAAAGCATAAGCAGCAAGCATATGTGCTACTGCATTGCTGGTCTGTTTTACATGCTGAAGTCTAACCTGTGGTAAACTCACCAGATTGTGAAGAATGTCATCCACAAGGGCACTCAACTCGTCCAAATCATGGTCCTTGCTAAGAATTAATTGCACAGCTTCAAGGCAGTCACTTTCAATGGTGACTTGCTGCATATTTAATCCTTTAACAAGGTCCAGTCCTTGTCTGATAGCAAGCAGTTCAGCATGCTTTGCTGAGCTAACATGAGGCACCGAGTGTGCAAAGGCAGCTATGAACTGGCCTTGTGCATCTCGAAGTATTCCTCCAGCTCCACCTCTTGTCATCTGAGACACAAAAGCCCCATCTACATTCAGCTTTGGTAAACCATCTCTCTCT
>LYNE01003643.1:19565-29657 GCA_001662545.1 Rosa x damascena | reverse complement strand
CTAACAAGGAAGCTTCCCAAAATCCCGCGACCATTTTCAGCTACATTATACAGTCACTCCTCTGTTCTTAATTTCTTATTCATCTAGTAGTGGCTCTCCGATAACTTTTTGATGCAATGGGAACACCTTTAGCATGGGACCTTACTCCTAAGTTTAGTACTTATTCCCGTCACTACTAAATTTTTGAAGAAATATTTGGATTTATATGTTGCCTCTTAGCAGTATTTTTTTTTTATCATCATATTAACAACTAGTGATAAGTCAAACTCACGATTTTTCATTTACAAAGGAAATAATTATGTCACTAGACTAAATGATACTGAACTCTCAGCAATATCTTTGTGAAATTTTTAATCTTTTAATTAAATCACATCAACAAAAAATTAATTGAATTATGTAAATTTCTACTCAAGTCATTACCTAGCTACTTACCCTTTTCAGAGTAACAAGTAACTATTGTTTTTACTAGCTAGGAAACATTAGGCATGCCTATTCCCAAATCTGGGTCTTTCATTTCACTGTCATTTTCTGCATGTTCATGTAATATTCCAGTAATGAAAGTACAAAAGTTCGATGCGCACTAAATTGAATTATGGTAACCTTTCTAATTCTAACCCTTCCTTGCAACTTGCACGCTTTCCTTAATCGAGAAAAAACTTGCACCCTTTCGATTATTCCTCTTGACCAGGCCAAAGAGAACAAGACTAGTTGATATGATCGACCACCCTAATCATCACTCTGGGGAGCCCCTCTTCGCTTTGTTGCCGTGTCCTCGATCAGAGACTTTGTGATCGAGTTGATACCACTACCACTATATATTGTCGTTCTTTTTCTTCTGTTTTGTTTCTCTCTCTCTCTTTTGGGAGATCATGTGTTTCCGGATAGGTCGAGCTAGTAGTGCTTTGCTTCAAAGTTCTAAATTCTACTCTCTCTTTTTTTTATTGAAACTGAACTTTATTAATTCAAATAAGAATACATCAATTGGGGAACATCTGTTGATCTCTAGAGAGAACCCCCAGTACTAATGGCTTACAGCAATAAGTTCATGAAGCCAAGAATGCCCAACATCTAAATAATACATAGCTTGTGCCATCTTCGATGCACGCCTCGCCTCGCAAGAGTATGAGCGACTTGGTTATGTCTCTTGCGAACATGTTTCCAAGTGACTAACTCAAATTGTGACATCAACTGCCGAACTGCGTCAAGCACCGATTCGACTCTTTTCACACACCGATTTGAAAGCAAATTAATGGTCGGAAATACTACTCAAAATAGCAACCCACTGCAGATTCCTAAATACCCAGGGGTCCCCTGCTTTACGTCCTTATCAGTTGGATTACATGCACCACTAACCAGCCAGATATATAGTATATAATTGGAAAAGAAATCTGCTGCCCTAAAGGCTATAAAAGTAGGATGACGAAGTTGATCGGTGAAGATTTTTTCTTGACAACCATATTGACTGAAAATATTACATACTCTATATTTTGAAAAGAAATCTGTTGCCCCAAAAACTAATAGCGGAGAATTGTCCGATCGGTCAAGAGATGTTCTTGACCCCAGTTAATACTGGGGATTTGAAAAAATTTCAATAAAATCACTTACAAGCAAGCAATTGGGAAATTTTTGCAAGGTGATTTGGGATAACTCGATAGTATCCCCAAGTCCAAGACCCGAGTCCGCGGGTAGAACCAAGTCCATATTCACATCCGAATCCAATGTACAATATGGGCCGGATAGTTATTTTCGTTCTTTAGAGAGGAACTAGCGTTTTATTGAAATACAATTTGGGTAGCGTTTTTTTGCCTTAAGAAAGTGAGGTGTTAGTCATGGTCTATAAACTCGCTTATAAAGCGAGCTTCAATGTGTTTTAAATTAGTAGTATTTTTCAAGTTTAGAGTCTGCTAGCTTAGGGTTCAAATTTAGTATATACTATTTTAGACTTCGGCTTTATTAATGAGATAGGATTGTAACAAAAAAAAAAAAACTAGCGTCTTTTTGATTTATTCAACTTCAAATAGTTCCTCTAAATCTAGCGTTTTTCTATTCGATCTTGGCTCTCAATTTCAATTTTTTTTAATTAGAATAGATTTTGACATCCAATCTTCAATTTAGATTCATTTAATGATTTTTCATTTAATTAAACATATTATTATTATTTTATATTAAACTGCTCTGTATACTGAAAATGTCTTATACACTGTAGAATTTCTTTTGGTCTTGAGCCTTTAAATTTTCAAGGCTAGTACAACAATATACCACGAGTTTCTCTCTCGCTCTCTCCCTCTCGGGTTTTCGACTTTGGTTAGGGTTTTTGAGATTCAACGTTGTGTGGCGCTTCCCAAATGGATGTCTCTCTACCTTCAATGACGGCTCGACTCGCAACGAAACTGTCGCTCAAGGATGGCGAAGAGCCGGTGGATCTCTGAAACCTCTGCTGCCCTAGCAAAGGCTTTCTGGCTCGTCAGTACGTTTTTTATGGTTAGAAGACTGAATAGTGCACAAGCTGTGATCTTGGACGCTTTCAAGAGTGCATTTTGATCCATGTGGCGACTCTTGGTGCTCGTGGACGTGCAGGCTCACGGTGACTAGTTTCTTTTTACGCTCCCAAATGAACTTGATCTAGGAAGGGTGAAAAAACAGTGCTACCAGCATGTAGAGCTTGAAGAAGAGATTAACATTTATACTTGATGCATGTCATACGATCGCTGGAGTCGGCGGAAATTGCGTCGAATCCTCCGGAAGACCCAAACCTTTTTGGCATCGATTATCCTTCCTCACTTTGAATTGAAATGTGAAAATGATAGAGCTGCTGCATTACACTTGCGGTCTATCAACACCTTAGCCCAATTACTAGTAGAGTCCAGCCCAACTGCTCAGAGTAGTTAGATATTTTAGCTCCCATGTGGTCCTAGTCTGCCAGCTATCTCTTTTGTCTGTTAGTTACAACAATTCAGATATATATGGGAACCAAGCCATTGTGGCAGTTATGAATGAAATGAATATGTTTTGAATTCCTTTTTTTTCTCTCAGCATTTCTACTTTTTTGCATTTCTCGTGTTCTTCACAGTGGAGCCCCAACATCTGGTATTAAAGCCATGACCCTCTGTGGCCTGCAAAACCCTACCCCTTCCATCCCTTCTCCTCCGCCCTCGTCGACCTACCACCCTCTTCCCCAACTCCGCTCCACCAGCCCTCCTCTTCCACTTCCGTATCTGATACCCAAGCACTGAACCTCCAAAACACCATTGAGTTCCTCCAAAACCAAAATGAAGACCTGCACACTTCCTTCGAATCATTTCGAAACCGTATGTCAGCTCAATTCGCAGCCTCCAAAACACAGTGGTGGCATCCTTGGTTCACCGTCACCAACCCCCAGTGAGCACTACCTGTAGCTCCCCTGCCTCTAGCACCCCTGCATCTAGCTCCCCACAAATCATATTTGGCTCCCTCAACTCCTCCTCTCCCATCATCACACCGCCAGACTCCACCACAGGTACAACCAGCCCCATCCCTCCATCCTCTAGCACAATCACACCAGAGTCCCAACCAAACCCACCCCCACAGTCTACTCCACCACCACAATACTCCTGGCCTTACCCACCACACTATTACCCCCAACCAACCATCAGCCCACTTTCTCTTCCTCCAGGTTTCCACCACGTCACTGGTCCTTCAAGCTCAGCCATTTACTCCACCATAACCTCCTCCATCAGTAACCACGTTCAATCCGAACCACAACTACATCTCTTTCCACCACAACCCGTTCCTCCCTACAGACTACTTCAGACACCGTACCTACACCTTTAGACCTCCAAAAATAGACTTTACCACGTTTCACCTGCGACGACGCCGTTGGTTGGGTGGCTATGGCGGAACGCTATTTGCGGGTTAACCGGATTCCTTTACACGAACATGTGGCCATGGTCTCTTCACACTTCGGGCCCGATGCCTCAGTGTGGATGAACGCCTTTGAACAACGCCACCCGTTCTCCACCTGGGATTAGTTTATCATGGCCTTCCACGAACATTTTGGGGCTTGCAGCAATACTGATTTCAAGTCTCAGCTTTTCCACCTGCAACAATGGAATTCAGTGAATGAGTTTATCACTAAATTTACAAAGCTCTCGTGTCGTGCTCCGGAGTGGTTCGACGAGCAACTCTTACCTATTTTCCTTTGCGGTTTGAAGCCCGAGATCCGGCACAGTGTGATGGCCATGGAGCCACGCTCTTTATCCCATGCTCACTGCCTTGCTCAGCGTTACGAGGCTAAGGTCAAGGACCTCCAAGCTGCCACAAGCTGCCCTTTTCTCTCCCAACCTTGGTCGTGCGGTAGACCAGTAGGTGGTCCACACCACTCCCTATTTCCAGCCATAAGCCATGGCCCCACCCCAACAACCCAGCCCCCAAATTCAAATCTTATCACTACTGGTCGCCCTGCAGGTCCTTACAGACGTTATTCAACGACAGAGCAACGTGGTAGAAGGGAAAAGGGCCTCTGTTACACATGTAATGAACCTTATTCTAAATACCATGTCTGCAAAAATCCTTTTCTCGCGATAATGAAGGCACCGACTGCAGCTATCACAGAGGAACTGTCAAAATTTCATGACGCCACCTCTTCCTCGGACGAACCACTAGTTGCCTCTGAGGACATCCTTCCTTTACATGCCATCACTGAATCGGCAGCTGGGGATGTGATGCTTATCGATGGGTCCATATTAGACACGCCCATCCGGGTCTTCATCGACTGTGGCTCAGCTTCTAATTTTCTCAATCTCGTGGTTGCTCGATCATCGCCTAGGCCTCCAGATTCATCATGATTTAAAGCTCACTTTCACCTCTGCTTCTGGGCATCCCCTGCAACCAATGGGCACTGTGCGTAACGTCACCGTTAAGGTCCAATCCTTCACTTTCACAGATGATTTCTTTCTTCTTCCAGTAATAGGGTGTGACTTAGTCCTGGGTGCTAAGTGGTTGAACACATTGGGTTTTATTGGATGGCATTTTGCTGAAAAAGTAATGGTTTTCTTCGTGGACGGTCAGTGCTACACACTCCATGGTCTTTCTGCTCCTAACCAGAATCCGGATACCTCCGGCTTGCTCGCGTTGGTTCAGGTCGAGCAATCATCTTCCCTACTTCAAGCCGGTATCGACCTTGTCCACGCCCTTCCTCAATGTGTCCAGGACCTTCTCTCCTTGTTTGATGACCTATTTCAACCCCCAATTGGGTTGCCCCCAAAACGGGCCATCGACCACAAGATAACCCTCGTACCCAATTCTGGCCCAGTTAGTGTCCGACCTTACCGTTATGCCCATATCCTAAAAAGAAGTGCTAGAAACATAAGTTCACTAAATGTTACAGGCAGGCTTGATAAGACCTAGTTCCAGTCCATATTCTTCTCCGATCCTGCTTGTCAAGAAGAAAGAAGGGACGTAGAGGTTTTGTGTGGATTACATGGGACTTAATGCCGTAACGATCAAAGATCGATTCCCAATTCCGGTCGTCGATGAATTATTGGATGAACTCCATGAGGCTACATATTTTACCAAATTGGACCTTCGATCCGGATATCATCAAATACCAATGCATGAAGAGGACATTGAAAAAATGGCATTTCAGACACATGATGGCCACTTTGAATTCGTTGTTATGCCTTTCGGCCTAACGAACGCCCCATCAACCTTTCAAGCCTTGATGAATCACATCTTCAAGCCACTACTCCGTAAGTTTGTGTTGGTTTACTTTGATGACATCTTAATTTTTAGCTCCGATTTACTTACTCATCTTTCTCACCTTAACCATGTATTTGAGTTATTGCGAGCTAACAATTTAAAGCTCAAGCTATCCAAATGTGCAATTGCTAAGACCCAAGTTGAATACTTGGGCCATGTGGTCAGTGCCAAAGGTGTTGAAATGGACCCATCCAAGGTCAAATGTATTACTGATTGACCCAAACCCAAGTCGGTCAAGAGTCTTTGAGGGTTTCTCGACTTGGCCGGTTATTATAGGCGTTTTGTGCCGTACTTCAATGTGATTGCACAACCATTGACTGCAATGCTCAAAAATGATAATTTTCACTGGAACCCAGCCTCAGAGCAAGCATTTGAACTCCTAAAACAGGCCATAGTCTCCGCTCTGGTTTTAACTCTTCCGGACTTCACAAAACCATTTGTGGTTGAAACTGATGCTAGCGGATCTGGAATCGGTGCAGTGTTGACCCAGGAGAAGCACCCAGTAGCCTCTCTCAGTAAGTCCCTCTCTCCTAACCATCAAGCTATGTCCACTAATGATCGTGAGATGTTCGCGGTGATGTATGCCATTTACAAGTGGAGACCTTATCTTCTAGGCAATTCCTTCAAAATCCTTACTGACCTTCAAACTTTGAAGCATTTGATGGATCAACGAATCTCAACTCCTACGTAACACAGGTGGATAGCAAAATTACTAGGCTATAATTATACAATTGAGTACAAGGCAGAGAATACCCACACTGTACCTGACATACTATCCAGGCGACATGAGCTTTGTGCCATTCAAACGGTGTCCTCACCCGTCTTTGACAGCATCCACCTTATTGACAGAGCTTGTCAACATGATTCTTCAGCACAAGAAATCATCCAAGCACTCAAGGATGGCATCCCCACCAACAAGAATTTCAAACTCCACCAGGGAAGACTATTCTACAAGGATCGTATTTTTGTGCATGAATCATCATAATGGAGTACTAAACTCATCCTTGAGTTTCATGCCTCACTTTCAAGCTGGACATTCTGGCTATCTCAGAACACTCACACATCTCTCTCGAAACTTTGCTTGGCCTGGAATGAGGAAAGATGTGAAATTGTATGTTGCTTCTTATGACCAATGCCAGCGCCAAAAATATGAATCAATCCACCCACCTGGCCTATTGCAACCATTGCCAATTCCATACCACACTTGGGAAGACATTTCCATGGACTTCGTCGAAGGGTTGCCTAATTCTCAAGGTTACAATGCTATCATGGTTGTAGTTGATCGCCTATCCAAATATGCACACTTTGTGCCTGTGTCCCATCCCTTTACAACCTCCTAAATAGCTTATGCCTTTATCAAGCACATCTTCAAACTTCATGGAATGCCAAAATGGATTGTCAGTGACCGTAACCCTGTTTTCTTGAGCCATTTTTGGACTGCCTTTTTCAAACTATAAGGTACACAACTCTGCCATAGCTCTGCATATCACCCCCAATCTGATGGCCAATCTGAAGTGGTTAATCGTTCTTTGGAACACTTTCTTCGCTGCTTCGTGTTGTACAAGCCATCTACATGGGAAGAACTACTACACTGGGCCGAGTGGTGGAATAACACCACTTTCCTCTCCACAATTCGAATGTTCTTAGGGGGGGGCACTTGATAGGCTGCTGCATTACACTTGTGGTCTATCATCACCTTAGCCCAATTACTAGTAGAGTCCAGCCCAGCTGCTCAGAGTAGTTAGATATTTTAGCTCCCATGTGGTCCTAGTCTGCCAGCTATCTCTTTTGTTTGTTAGTTACAACAATTCGGATATGTATGGGAACCAAGCCATTGTGGCAGTTATGAATGAAATGAATATGTTTTGAATTCCTTTTTTTTTCTCTCTGCATTTCTACTTTTCTGCATTTCCTGTGTTCTTCATAGTGGAGCCCCAACAGAAAACTAGGAGGGTTTGTAGAGAATCGTAAGACGAACAAAGCCCAGTGGGTCTTTTCTTCAATTTGGCTGGAGTTGGCTAGAATTCGAAAAATACGCCAGAAATGGCTTAAACTTTCTTCCGTTGATTCATCGCATACAATGAATAATAGGGTGCAACACATATATAGATAGAAAGCTTGTAGTTACCTATAGAAACATCCACGAAGCCTCCTCATTAAGCCAACAAAGTCGAACCAACAAGCTCTTTTTGAGAGAGTTTTATGCTGGTCGGGGAAAACACTTATTCAATTTGCACCAAAGAGTATGTTTACTTTCCATTTCTATTGTGATTTAAGAGTACGGAAAGAGAAACAAAATTACTATCAGGTTAGATCTTGAGTGAAGTAAAATTTTACTAGTAGAAACTCTTTTAGCTCCAGAGCTAGTGCATGGTAAAATTAGAGCGCAGCCCCAAAGATTTTTACCGTTGGTAGTCGGGTCAATTAGCGTCAAAACAGAGCATGTATAATTATTAACCCAACATAGTAGCTTGAGGAAATAAAGCTAACATGGAGGCAACTTAAATTTTTTTAACCCAGCTCCATGAATATGCTCACATACTTGATGACACTATCATCCTGGGTAGTAACTAGAAAGTAATAACTCACTTGTTAATTTACTAGACACGTGGCACTGAGTGCTTCGTACGTCATGAGAAGCTTCTTGCTTAAGCTTTTGCTCTGATTGGCTGTTCCAATGTCCCCATAATTTTCACTGTGGTTGAAAAACCTCTTTAAAATCACTCGCAGCACTCACTTGCATCCCACATTCTGACATTCCTATATTTCACACACGGAGACAGAGCCTCAGAGCTTAGCTAGGGAGAGATCGATGGTGTCGAAGCTTCAGAACCATGTGGGCCGTGACAGATCAGCAGCTGCTGCTGGCGGCGACGGAGCCCAACAACAAGAAGAAAGGTGGCAGTCTCAGTTTGGTGCCGGCAAAGAGAAGGCATGTCAAGACCATGGTGTTTCGTTCCATTGTTGAATTCATTGGCTCCATTTTCTGTGCCTCTAGAGACACTGAAGCCAACTCCCGGCAATTTCACTTCCAAAATCCCAAGTGCTAGCAATTCCAAGCAGATTATCCTAGAGCCGGACGGTTTGACATCTCAGAATGGATAACCGGCCGGTAAGAATTATTCCAGTCGAGTACTGCACGTACTGAACTGGCTGGTGGGTATGAAGAGTGAAGGTTATGATTTATACATGTTTTTTCCACGTACTCACGTATTAATGACAGAAAAAGCATGTATATATTAAATTATCATGTATACATTCTATGATAAGGTAATTTGGGGTTCACATC
This sequence comes from Rosa x damascena, assembly GCA_001662545.1. Classification (NCBI taxonomy): domain Eukaryota; kingdom Viridiplantae; phylum Streptophyta; class Magnoliopsida; order Rosales; family Rosaceae; genus Rosa; species Rosa x damascena. Next base: position 20,632 of record LYNE01003643.1, on the reverse strand, counting down.
CAAACCCTTATAAACTCATAAGCATGGTCTCATTTTTCCCATGTGGGATGTATATATTCCCAACACGCCCCCGCACGTGTGGCTAATTTTCAAGCCATACACGTGGACAACTTTGGGTGATGTGGAGCCCGTGTGGCAGTTAGGCAAGCACATGTGGGTAACCTGGCTCTGATACCATGATAAAGTAATCTGGGGTTCACATCCAAAACTAATTGGCAATGGATGGAGTGGCCCAAACCCTTAAAAATCCATAGGTAATGTCCCATTTTTCCCATGTGGGATGTATATATTCTCAACATTCTACACTTCTTTCTTGTTTGGTTATTGCCTGTTTGGTTCGATGAACTATATATTAAATTATCCAGCACTTTTATAATTTCTTGGTTTTCTTTAGGGTTATGATTGGGATCTCTATATATATGGATTATTCTTGGTCCTTTTCCTAAACCTATGCCCCACAAAGATTTGCTAATAATAGAGCACAAGCTGGATGATGCATGGTATTGGACGTTTGGATTCAAACCTAGGTCATGATCGATCATAGCCAAAAGGTTCATATGACTCATATCAATAAGCACAAGCGAATAAGAACATCACACAAGAGTTTAATTGAATTTTCGATTCCTGCTTAATCAAATATATCAAAGTAGGTATTTATCTCTATTTGAAGCTAATAATGTCATGAACGATATGAGTGGTAGGTACTTCAGTTGTTATATAGATGGGTCATAAACATGTGTGAAACTCAAATTCTTTGAGAAACTTCCAATTATTCCATTATGTTTTTCTGCTAGCACTCGGAAGTACAAAAGCTTGATGCACACTAAATTGCATGATGGTTACCTTTCTAATTCTAACCCTACCTTGCAACTTGGACCCATTCCTTAATCGAGGAAAAACTTGCACGCTTTCTATTATTCCCTCCTGACCAAGCCTAAGAGAACAAGACTAGTCTTCTTCCATCCACACGAGTAACCACTCACCCGGGTCTGTTGACAATGCGTGTACAACACGCGCCGTTACGTTGAGAGGCTATCAAAAAAAATAAGGGTTTTGTCCATTTACCC
>LYNE01003642.1:12405-32817 GCA_001662545.1 Rosa x damascena | reverse complement strand
AAAAAAAAAAGGGCCTCTCTTTCTCTTCTTCCCGATCTTCACCAAGGTCTTCTCTCTCTCTCTCTCTCTCTCTCTCTCTCTCACACACACACTGTTCTCTACAAGCAAAATTACCCAAGTCGGGTTCCTCTTCTGCGGCACCGTCACCGTCACTCTTCTACTTCAATTAAGAAATCTAAAGCATAAAGAACCACATACAACAAAAACGAAAATGTAACAATTTTTCAGAACCCAGGGATTTAACACTGCATCAACACACACCATCATCATTATAAACGCAGAGAATGAAGCAAAGGAGATCGAAATCACGACCTGCAGGTTTTGGAGCTTGATGTGGCTCCAGATCTGCTTCACGGCCTCGGCGCGAGAGGACTCAGGGGTGCCGCCGAGGAAGCTTCCGAGAGTTGGAGAGATCGGAGTCGGCTTCAGAATGCCAACGTTCCTGTTGACGTTTCTCTTGGGCTTGATCGCGTTGGCGTTTGCTTTGGGCTTCGCCTTCACCTTCGATTTTATTTTGATGTTTGATTTTAACTTCATATTTTACAATCCATAATTATTTATATAAATTTTTATATAATAAATTAGTAATATTGTAAACGGGGATTGAGGCGGGTACGGGGACCTAATCCCCAATGGGGACGGGGACAGGGAATCCCCAGTATCTTATGACGGGGAGGGTAAGGGGACGTAGAATGAAGTCGGGTATGGGGACGTAGAATGACGTCCCCATTGACGATACTCTTCATGTTATTTTGATATTTTATTAATGTTTTATGAGGAATCATGATAAAAATTTAATATTACTTACAGATCAGATTAGCGGATCTGGTATCTGTTAATCCAGCTGATACGAATTTGCATTGAGCTATCAACAATCCGCTGGGTTAACGGAGCGGGTCGGGTTGAAAATTTTTATTACTAAACAGATTTGGATTTAGATCGATCCGCTCTAAATTCGGTCCATTTACATGTCTAACTGAGCCACTGTAGACACGCCAAATTGGCGTGCGTGTAAGGAGCAGAGCATTAAAATGCTACAAAGCTCTAACAGGGGCCCTCGGATGAGTTTTAGAATAGAAGGATTTTGGAGCGAGATGATGAGGGAATTGGAAAGTGGGAGAGAGTGGCTTCAGTGGTGTGTTTGTGAGAGAGAAAAAAGGGAATGGAAATCGGGGTCTAAGAGAGAGAGAGAGAAAGGCTTTGGGCCCAAATTGGGCTGGTTTGACTTGATTAGCATGTTGGGCGGGTGTCAAGCCCTCGTGTATCACTTGTCTAGGGTTGGACTAACTAGATTGGCACATCTGAGAAGGAGTCATGACAATGTCAACTCTTGATCAAGAGATTGATAATTATCTAGGGTTTGGACATTTTTTGCGAGTCTATTGCTGGTTGGGATCTCTTCGGAGTTTATATTGTTCACAAATGTGGTTGCTACCTTAATTAGTCAAAGCTTTAAAAACATTCCAATAATTGATTAGCATTACTGTAACAACACCTGATGAAGTTGAGTGAGGATACTAATCGTGCAATGAAAAACTCATTTATAACACCATGTTTGCTATTAACATGCAATATTTTTTTGCCACCTAATTAAATTTATTAATGTCATTGATTTACCCCTAAAATCTAAAAGAAAAAATAAAAGAATAAAATTAGTGTTGCAAGATTATGATTTGGCAAAATATAATATATGAAATTAAAAATAAAAATTTATATGTGCTTATATGACATGACACCTAAGATTGAAGACTTGAAGCCACAAATCTTAAACCTTACTTACTTGACTACATCAACACTAAAAAATACCGTCAAGTTTTTCTCTCGAAAATTGGATAATCATTAGGGACCCCGACCAAATGCCTAAATTTGGGCAAATATGAACTCACTTACTCCATTAAAAGATTAGTGGGATCCCATTTAAAAGTAAAAAGACTATTTTAGACAAACTCTCGTTATAAAATTAAAAGCATGCGACTCTCTCTCTTTCATCTGCTTTCCGAGCCCGTCGCCGGAGGCCTGCATACTCGCCACAGCCGCTGGTCCTCATCATCGTCCCAATCAGCAACAACTCTGCTCCTCCGCCGCCGTCCACGGCTCAGCTCTCTAGTCACGTGACCTCCTCGTGGTTCGATTGCGGTCGCTCTTGACGATCACGGAACCGAAATCGCCGCCGTTGTCGTCCTCATTGTCGAAATAGTTGAGGGAGGCGCCGCCGTCGAAGTCCTTGGGAGGCGTTCGAGGAGCGGAGGGAGGGTGGAGGAGTCGTCGTCTTCTTCGCAAGCATACAGGTCGGGTTCTTTGTCCGTGGAGATCTTGAAATAGTCGCATCGCTGCTGTTTCTGGTGTCACTATGATTCAGAGTTGAAATCATCGTTGCCGTGGAGGACTACGGTGGAGTAGAGGTCGAGTTTCGACTGGATACTTGAGGTCCGGTGAGGAGTGCCGGTCGGATCCATTTTTGAGTGGGTAAAGGAGCAAGTCGATCTGTGATTTAGATGTTAAAGAAGAAGAAGAAGGCCATTAGGTACGAGTGTGTTGAAGTTGAAGCCAGCTGTAGAGCACGATGATGATGATGATACTTGTTACGTAGTACTGGGCTGTGCAAAATTTGGTGGGATGAAGACGATGGAGTTGGAAATTAACAAAGAAGAAAACTCAAAGGGCCATTGAGTCATACGTGGTAGAAGATCATTGGTGTTATGTTTCTCTAGTACATATTATATGCTTGGTTTGGTAATTTTTTGACTTTTGCCCAGCAAACTTTTTCAAAATTGACTTGGGAATTATGATTTCAGTTGGTATAAATCAAATGTATAAGCAAATGACTACATCTTATGTTTTGAGTGGTGTATTTCAGTGTTTGCTGGAGTGGACATTAATTACTGTAATTTTATATGATTATTGCCTCTAATAAAATTTTTATTGCCTCTCAATAAAAAATTTATTAGGGGGCAGTAAATTTTTTTTTTGGGATCAATAAAGTTTTTATTGGGGGGTCAATAAATATTTTATTGGGAGACAATGAACTTTTTATCGGGTCTTATTGAGGGGCAAATAATATTCTCTGGTGACTTATGAGATCTCCAGCGACCGGTGTCCGTAACCCGGCGACCGTTAAAGTCTCCGATGACTTCTCTCTATCTAAGTGACAAAAGGGAAGGGCAAAATTGTCTAAAAAATAAATAAATAAAATACTTAATAGGATACTAGGGCAAAAAAATGTAATTGGTTAGGTAAGTGGACAATTTTATAAGATGTTTGGGTAAATGGACATTTTCCCTAATCATTATTGTTGGAGCAATTTTTTCATTCAGTCTAAACAGTCCCGTTCCCCTGGTCAGCAGCTGACCAGGGATGATTTAGTCACTCACCGTCCGATTGAAATCAGACGGTTGACAGCTCTCATCTCAGATTTCATCACTTAGCTGTCAACCGTCCGATTTTAATCGGACGGTGAGTAACCAAATTACCCATGGTCAGCTGCTGACCAGGGAATGCTGCTGTAGTCTAAAACTCACCCCTCAAACCGATCACACCGAGTCCACCCCCTCGAACAGATCCAAACAAACTGTGGATGACATGGTAATTAATTGAAGCCATGTATGCTTCTAGTTTGAAGTGCCATGCCAATGGACTCCCACAGCCTTCCATGTGTTCCTTATCATGAGAATAAGACTGCCATATATATCGCATTTTTGTTTCTTTTCTTGCAAACATCACACAAGATAAGAAGAAACCTATCCGATCAAAACTAATCCCTGGTGTTTGGACAAAACATTGAGGACCCATTTGGACAATTCTGTCAAACAAGAAAGAGACGAATCCAAGAAATCAATGAGTGAAAAAGGGAGAAAGCGAGACTACATTGTTAGTGGCGGTATATTCCAAAGTTTCTTCTAAACTATAAGATATCTCTAACACAATCAATCAACCTTTTTTTTCTTCCTACAAACTATTGCAAATACATGATTGCAAAGTAGAACTGATGAAGAAAAACCTAAAAGTTCAACATGATCTTGATCAACTTAGACATTTCTTGTCATCATCAACCTAAATTCTTCAAAATCCACAACCCCATCTCCATTCTTATCAACCCCTTTGATCATTTGCTTACACTCTTTGAGACTGCTTCTTTCACATCCAAGGCTAACTAGCACCCTCCTCAACTCCTTGGCTGAAATCTTTCCGTTCTTATCAGTATCAAATATAAGAAAAGCATCCATGAGATCATCACAGCCGTTACTCTTCGTATCATTAACATTCACAGCATTCATGAACTCATCCAAGTCAATGAACCCGTCTCCATTGCAGTCCATCTCTCTCACCATTCCTTCGGCTTCTTTCGCCGCCGCGGACTTGTTCTTGTACCCGAGGCAGCAGAGAACTTCACTGAGCTCCACCGGAGATATCTTCCCGTCCCCGTTTGCGTCTATCACCTCAAACACTTGCTTGAACTGATTTGACACTTCCATGGCCGCAAACGACGATGCAGTAGTCGCCGGTGCATCAGAGTTGGAAGACATTTTTCTCTTCTTTCGGAAGCTCTTGCATCCACTAGACGTGCTCCGCCGGAGAGCGGTCAAGCAACTCCTAAAATAACTCATCCTAAAAACCGAAACTCTCTCACTTCAAGTAACGAGATCAAAGACAAATTTTTTTAACCACTATAGTTATGAAACTCCGACTTGAGCAGAGTGCTTGATGTGCATGGGTTCGAATAGTGTATATTTTTTGAATGCCGAATAGTGTATATATATGATGTGAAATATGGGAGAGGGATACATCTATATATCTATCTCTAGGGAGTTGGGACAAAGTCCTTTCTAGAGGGTGTGGTTGATCAGGTCATGTTTGGTGGATGCCAGCTGAGTTAATGATTCCTCAAGAGACGGCATGTATATCATTATAATATGTCACTCTGAAAGCTTTCTGTTTTTAGCTTTGAGCTAGTTGCTACTAGCTAAGCTCTTGTTGTCTCCGTAATTTGAGGATTTTTTGACTTCTGGTGTTGTTTTATGCCGACCATTATGTTCATACCCTATGTTTTTGTCAAGTTATTCAAGGTGCTGTTTATATTTCACATACCAAGATCGTTGGCCTAGTTCAGGATTTAATTTCACCTTACTAGAGTTATGGGTGCCTTGCTAGAGTTAAAGAATTTATGGGGTGAGGAAGAGCTACTACCTCAACTTGTTATATAGTTCATAAGCGGAATGTGATTCTCAAATAAGCAGATTGTGTTACTTCTAAGAATGACCGACTATAGGGTAGAAAAATGTCCTCTCAGTAACTTGGTGATAAAGAATTGATGGTCACCCACCCTTGAACTTAATATCAAGGGTGATTCGATAAATAGTTTTACATAGAAAAACAACTTTGTACCATCTAGCATGATAAGCTGAAAAGCGCTTCAAATATCCAGAACCACCAACTATATCTGTAGCAACAGACATCCATAACCATAAGCAATGTGTAAGTACTACCGTTTGAAAACCAGCCAGAAAAGAATATGAAGAAAGAGTATTCACAGCAGAGAAGGCCACTTTCCATAAGAACAATTTCATTTATCCAAAGATGGTAAAAAATGTGACTAGCATACAACATCAGAACTCCTGAAGAGACGTATAAATTCTATGGGAGCTAATACTCTCAAATAGGCTACAGAAGGTTTCAAAGCATTAGCCAACCAATCCAAAACACTGCTAACTCTTCATACACTATCAAACTATATTTCCGATAATGAAAAAAAAAAATAATAAAGACGAAACTACAAGAATTGGGGCACAAATTATCATACATCTCAAATTTCATGGTCCCTATCTCACCGGCTCAACATGATCGAAGCAAAACAGGACCCACAGATGAGCTGAGCATGTCACTAAGGGCAGCCTGGACCTCATCGGACCCATGTTCACAAGTTATCAAGGTTGCAAGCAGCGGGAAGAAATGAGACAAGTTATTTTCAAATGAAGTCTCTCCCAAGCAACAGATGGCCTGGAGAGTCGCCACAATAAGCGGTGCGCGTGCAGCCAATTCTCTCCGTCGCCCAGAACCTAGAGGGATCAGCCAATGGTGCTGCTGCCCATTAGATGATTCAGATATTTTCCCAGAGCTAGCGGCTTCAATATAGAACTGTAAAACCTCCTTGCAAAGGTCCACAATGTGGGACTCTACCTCCACCTCATCATAACTTGGAGGCCTGTCCTCTACAAGATTCTGTAAGAATGTAAGGCAGATTTGGTAAGATTCGTTCTCAATACGTAACAGTGGAGGGTCTTGCATTTGCGTCATGGAGCCAAACTCTTGTAGCCTTGCCCGTAAAGTGGTATCAGTGTTAACTTTGTGAGCATGGGATGCCAAATCATGCAGAGCATTGAAGAGGATTAATGTGTTATTCGATGAAAGGTGAGAACGATACATGGTGTAAATCTCCATCACTGCCTGTAAATTTTAATGAATCATGGAACCATCAGGAAACTTTATTGATATGATAACATGCAGACTGTAATATCTTTGATATAATACCACTAATTATTAAAACATGCATATTTTATACACCGCCCAGACATAGATATATGCAGTCTAAGCTAGCATTATCGTCATTAAAAAAGCAAGTTACAATAATTTTAACAAAATTGTTAACAAATAGTTGATGTGAAGTTTCCTAGATCTCAAATTTTTCATTGCAATAATTCCATAAAATGTGGATTCCAATTTGACAATATGTTTCCATGCCACTCACTAGGACTAAAAGCATTTAAGAAATTAAAAACATGGCAAGTAACATTTTTCCTAGGTTTCAAGAAGCACAAGAAAAGCAGCATAGATAAACCAGATGCTGACAAAGCTTATCTAATAGGCATATTTTATAATAGAACGCTATTCAGTAATTGGAACAGAAAGTACCTGAATCAATAATAGCTGAACAGCAGCTCGGCACTTAACATCAGCCAAGCCAGCATAAAGATGGTTTGTCCTTAGTCTCTCTGAATCATCATCAGGCCTCCCAGACCCTCCATGATCTTCTCTACTAGAAGAAGAGTCTAGGATTCCCATGATGCTATCTCCGTTAAGAATGAAAGAAAAATCAGGAAGAGTTGAATTGGCAGCTTCTTTTAATGATGAAACCACTTCAAGCCACTTCTCATCAGAAAAGAGATCCCCTGCATTGCTCATCAATCGCACAAATGCAGCAATACCTATGCCAGCTAGGCTTTGGTGAGGTCGTCCAATAAAACTGACTAGAAGATCCAAAACTTTCTTCAAAAGAGGATTGACAGTGTCATAAAACTTGACAAAAAGATCAACAACTAATTGGAGTGCCAATGTGCATGTCTCGTACATCCAGGCATCTTGATCAAGCTCGCCTGTTTCACTGTCAATCCCTTGCTCTGGTGAACTTTCCCCAGAAGGATCAATAGCATGGCGCACATAGTCAAATATTGGAAATAGCACTGATTCAAACACCTTTTCCCACAAAGGTAGAGAGAAAAGGTGACCATGGTTACGTAGAGTTTCAAACAGCACTTGTAAGGCACTCTTCCTGATTTCAGGCCTAGGATCAAAGCTAAGTTCGGACAAACCTGCAGAGAAGATAACAATAAATTAAACCTTCTTCCAGTCTGAAATAATAAAAAGCTCTGCTAAGAGTCCTCAAATGCTTTGCAAATTATATTTATAACTGCCAATTCATGCAGCATCCTTACCAGCCAATAAAGGGAACCAGAAATAAAGATGGTCATCCTTGTCTGGCATTCCCCCATTATCTTGTCTTCCTTCTTTCCATCCTTGAGGTGACGTTGGAGATATTTTTCCAGATGCATCCTTGTCCTTATTTCTTGATGAGGAACTAAGACCTCCCTCAGCCAGTTTTGTTGCACAGAACCGAAGAAAAGCAATAGCATTGAGGCTAATGTCTTTGTTAAATCTACTATTGGTGAATGCAATTAGACAATTTACGCAATCAGTAAAAGTAGTGGTTTCAGTCTCAGTGATGTACGGAAAGTAGTCGCGAATAATCTTCTCAATTATCTCAAAGGCCAAGAGTACAATATTTTTGTGGTCATCATACGCTGCCGTAGTGAAGACCTGAAAAGAATCATAGTAATATGTATTAAATATTATGCAAGAAGATAAACTTTATGAAGTAAATAACCACTGTAGGAATGCAAGTATTGCAAGTATTCATAAAGAGAAAAGGTTGGGAATATTCCAGTACCATGAACATGCTCTTCCATCCAGATTTGACTCTATTCACACGAGATAAAACCATTTGGGAGACACATCTGATGATTAATTCTCGTATCTCAACTGCACTACTTTTACGCATAACAATGACAAAAGGTTTCATAAACTCATTCTGAAAATTATAATTAGCCAGCTCTTCTCGCTCCAAGAATTTCATTGACAATTGGCGTAGAGAATCCATAGCAAAAATTGCAATAGACAGGTTTTCAGAACAGCCAATTGTCACGAAGAAATTAGAGAGTACATGCCAGATGCTAGACCACACAAGCCTGATGCGGTTCATGTTATAATGCCTGTAATAAAAAAACAATTTAAGTCAAACTCTATAATTTTGTCATGGAAGCACACAAATAAGATTTGAAGTAAGGTGAGCCGTACGCAATCTCAACCATCTTCGTAAGGCTGAAAACCCGAGGATCAGATGCAGATCGCAATTCCTCCATAGAGACCTTGCAAAGAGCCTTAACAAAATCTATAATTGCCTCACTGTTCAGCTTTTGACTCCGTGTGAATATGCGGCTCATGTCTCCAACTTGTTCTAGCATATTTAAGTTAGAAACCAAATTGTTCATCTGTTCTGATGTGACCATCCCAGAAGAATTCCCACCAATACCAGCACTATCATATGAACCCCTCAACACGGCAGCAGCAGCATACTGCATTTTCCCTTGGCCCTTCTTTTTTAAAACAGGAAGGACAGTTGACTTGGCTTGCTTTGATTTTTCTGATTCATTCTGAGGAAAAGCAAAGAAAGTAGCATCTGGAGGAGCACCCTCTCCCAGGAGATGAAGATGTTCAAAGCGGGAAACACATGTCAAAATATGCTCCCAAGCTTCTTGCAGGTAGTTCCCATCTTCATCTGCAATTGTCACTATTGCCTACAAAATATGGCCAAATAAGAAATATCAGATGCATATAGATCCTTCTCAAAGCTCAAAAATTTGAATAGTTACAGAATTGGGAAAGTTCTAAAGGGAAATATCTATAAGTCATATGGGAGTTACTCATACATAAGCCATAAGCAGGTCATGAAATAATGTGTTTGCAAACTTAGTAGCTAATAGCACATGATTAACATACTGACTACACCTAACCCAAACTTAATTATGTTTTACCTTACACATTACAGTTACTAAACTTACTGTCCATAATTACTATATTTCATTTCTTCCTTAATAATAAGACAACTGGCAGATCTAAAACAAGCAGGACCAAAATTTTAGCCAACTAACGATATCATTTCACTCAATGAGTAAAGTTTTTACTCAAAAGAAAGCAGACTGTTAGAACAATCAATGATAAGAGTCAGTCATAGATAATGTGAGCCTCATGAGGTGTCTATGCTGTTGTTGAAGTGAACATATTAACTCCAGAAAAACAACTAGTACAACCATTAAGCTTATTCATATCCAGTGCAACAACTGTGGCATAGTAGAGCAATTACCAACCTTGATTGCTTCTATGTTTTTCTGCTTGATATCAGCAGGAGAGTGAAGGGAAGTAAACTTCGCCAGTGAAGTCACAAAAGCATCTCTATGGGTCTTCATGGACATTGCGGCAGTTACATGGATAGCATAACGAATCCCTTCAAGACACAGAGAAATGACTACTTCATCATCAGTTTGGTCAAGTGGAACACTGAAGGCAGCCAGCATAGGAGCCCAGCAGACTTCAACCATGAATCTAAGAATTACCACATCTGTTGCAGCATAGTAAACTGACCTACAAAACAGCCATGCAATTATATACTGAGATTCGAATTTAAAAGATACTGTAGGTTGCTCTAAAATATATGAAGAAAAAATCATTGCAAGATGAAAGTGGACTCTGGACTCGCAAAATTCTTATTAAAGAAACCAAGACTCTGGTAGAATTTCAGTGCAGTTGCATATACTACCAAAGTTGATTGCTAAGGCAACTTTATGAGCGCATGAGGCTAGTTATTCTTACTCAGATTTCCGAGCTTTTTCTTGGAATTGCTCTTGCATATGCTTGATAAGATCATCACTGGTTTCCAATTGACTATCCCCCCGTTTACGGATCACAATATTCAAGATACTATCCAAGCCCAAAAGACGGTTAGAGTTCACCGACTGTATCTGCTGAGGAGCCAAATCATATTCTTTCATTTTTATCTCCTTTCTTGATATTCGTTCATACAATGACCTCAAGTACTGCTCAGGTAGATCTTTTCCATCATCTATGCCACGATTGTTTCTTATAAAATCATCAGCCGACATCTGCATGTTTTAATGACCAGAGGGAGTTAAACATCAATTACAAATCTGTTTCAATCATCTAATTAAATCAGGTATGTGTTATCTCACCTTGCTCTTCACCATCGGGTTATGAGCATCAGTATTGAGCAGTATCACGGAGTAAGCAAGGACATAGGCTGTATCAGCACTAGTAAAAGCCTTTGGATTGCACTTGCAATAGCGCTCAGCAAACTTTTCCATTATTCTGTCAATCTTCTGTGCCTCACCAGGCAACCTAAAGCCTTGAAGAAAGGACCTGATTGCCTCATCAAACTCCAAGTCTTGAAAATCAAAGGAATCCACATAAGCATGCATTACTTTTAGAGATAATTCTTCTCTTTCTCCAAGGTAGTCTCCAATCAAAGTCTTGTTCAAACCAGATGCATTTTTTAGAAAAGCAGCTATCTCCTCGGGTGAATTGCCCACCTTATTTGCATTGATAAGAAACTCAATTCCTTTCTTAGGTTTCCGATTGAAAAGAGATATACCTTCCTGCCATAAAACATACATTAGATTTTAAGTGCCATGGCAGAACAGAGATCTGATATCATTCCAAACAATTGTCTTACCTGAAGTTCCAGCTTGTAAGCTCGGCGTTGCTCGATTGTCAAAGCATCAGAGGCTTCACTGGAGGCTTCAGAATGAGAATCTGATCCTTCAACAGACTCCTCACCATTCCCATTTGCCATGGGAAGAGCTCCTGGTTCAGAACTATTCTCATTTACTTCAGATTTCTTGGTAGAATGAGGATCTGGAATGCGCAATTGTTTGTTCATCCAGTCCCCGATTGACCTCAGAATAGCAACTAAACACCTCATGGCTTCAAGTTTCATATTTGCCTCTTGAGGAGGTAATAACGTGGTGGCAACACCAGGAGGGACACCTTGGGCAGTTTTAAGAAGGCCATTTACCATCCTGGCAATATCAGGACCAACGGAACAGGAGAAGGAAAACACAAATTTGTTAACAGAAGACCAAATGAATAATATAAAGGTGTGGAAAAAAATGCAGGTACATCTGTTACTAAATAGGATATATCACTATTCAGTGCTTTGAAAATTGTAGGTATTGTATATCAGGGAGTGGATTTCATACGAAAGAACATGGCATACCTCTCAAATATGTTTGATGAATTGACATCGCAATCATAATTGATAAATATGTCGACCAAGATCTGGGAATCAACACAGAGCTTCTCAAGAAACCGAAGCACTATCATCTTCTGCTGAAAATTAGGTTGTGCAACATTCTCTAAAACTCTGAGAACAATCATAGGAAAGAATACTCCAATCTCTGCTTTCAATCCAGCTCTAAATCTTGAAACCAGACTAATGAAGATGGAACAAGATAGCTGAAAAACTATCATAAGAGTTGACGCGCTGTTCTTTAACAGTGACAGACATAAGTATTGCTTAATTGCACCTAAAAACCTGTTCCATATAAAAAAAAGAAAAAAAAAATTCTTTAGAGACCTCAGGGTAGGAGAAAACAAGCTAAATTCAGAAATATGCTGAAGACAAGTACATAACGTATTAGTCATTTCACTGCATCCAACAATATGAAGTGCAAATCTAATTGAACAGAAAGGGGAGTGGAGGAGGAGCGGGGTAACAAGACGGAAATTTGTGTAAATCATAAACTTTTGAACTATGCAAATGCACACCAGTGCAAACCAAAATCACTGAAGAGAGCAAATGTAATGGATTGCAATGTCAGAATTCAGAAGACTTATCATGATCTACCAACTAGCAAATTCAAGGGACAAACCATGCAATATTCCCTTCAACAGATGTTCCTAAAGACTCTAATCTGTAGATCACTCTAACACCTCCAGAGATATACCAATTAACTTGCTCTGTAGTAAAAGTGGCATATCTGCATTAATGCATTATGGATCAGCAAGCCTTGAGACATGCTTGATCCAATAACCATCAAACATGTAAACCAATCAATTGATTAGGTGCTATCACTTGTCAGACACTATAATGGTAAGCATTTCCAGGAACCAAACTTTCGAGGACATCACTTGCGCTATGACTTTCAAACATCAGCATAGGTAAAACAATCAATTGATTAGGTGCTACCAATCCTAACTTCTCATTAAAAAAATAACAATAATAATAAATAAATACAAACCATTCTTAACTAAGAAGGCACCAGATATCTATCCACCAGAGCCTTTATCCCTACAAATTGATAACAAGTGATTCTCTCATTATCTCCCTGTGGTCTAATTTTCTACTGTCATGCCAACTATCACTTAAATACACAGTGTTATACTGAAGACCAAAAGGAGAAGATTTGCCAAATCATCATATCCCTAAAACATTAAATCTATCTAAATTTCTAGCAATATTTCTAATTGATAACAATGCTACAGCTCTCTTTTAAACTCTTTATGAAGTCCAATCCCCATGCACCATCTCTATTCCCCCAAACAAGCAAAGTAACGAAGTTGCATTGAGTGCAGCGCAAGCAACCAGGTGGTACCCAATCAGCTTAATCAGAATAGGTAGTCAAAATAGATAAACAGCGAACACAAAGTGGCAGCATCGAAGATAACCATTTTAATGTGAGAAGTACCTGTCGCTGGTCCTAAACACAGCACCAGCATTCTCCAACAAAATCTTCAAAAGCTCCAAAGCCACAATCTTTCCCTTCATCAACTCCGGATCCGCCAATGCCTCCTTGGGCGGGGTCTTCATAGACAGCTTACAAAGAGCTCTAAACACCAAAAAAGCATCTCTGCGCAACTTATTACCAATCTGAACCTCCAAATCTTCATCTCTCTCTACTTCCCCATCCGCCAGCTCTCCCTTTCGGCCCTCCAATGCCGTCTTGTACATACTAATCTCCCAGTACTTGGCATCCAACATATCCTTATCAGTCGAGTCCAGCAAGTCCGCCGGATTCGTGGTCTCCACCGTGGTGGTCTCGAACGCCCCATCATGCCCGGAAAGCTTAATAGGCGTCGTCGGATTCAACACCCCATCAATGTCAGACATAATTTTGGTAATAAACCCTTGCACGAACATAGTCATGGACCCATCAGCATCAGATTTCTCAATGGGATCCATCAATTCCGCCACCACAATGGGATTAATCGGCACCGTAGAAGAGTCCGCCTCCATTCGCCGGAACACAATCACCAGCATCTGGATCAGCGAGGCCTTCGCCGTCGTCTGATTCACTATATTCTTACTCCCCAAATAGATATCATAGCAAGTCCTCACTATCTGAAGCAAGCAATCGCCGTGAATCCGCAGCGAAATCGACGTCACTGCTGACAGCAGCGTCTTCAGAACCAGCAGCTCCATCTGATCGTCCCCCAAATCGTGGCATTTACAAACGGACTCGATCAATTTCGTCAGCAACTTCGCCTCGGCGCCACCGGAGGCGTCGGCCTCGCCGCGCAGGTAGACATGCGCGATGAGCTTCTGGATGCAATCGACGGCGGGATCGGCGATCTTCAGCACTCCGGATGAGGCGGCGCCGATGAGAGGGCTGAGAATCGACTCGGCGTCGGCTAGGGAGTACTCACCGGAGCCTCCGTCGTGGAGTGGGCCGGGCTCGGAGGCGTCGGGTTCGGAATCCGGGCCGGCGGGCTGGGCCGCCTTGTCGGGGTTGGAGAGGCGCTCGATGACGGCCTTGCATTCGTTGGCGAGCTTGGCGTGCTTGCGCCAGGAGGCGTTCTTGATGATCTTCTCTAGGGCTGGAGAAACGACCTGTCGGAGACGGGAATCGGCTTCCGAAGAAGCCATTCCCGGCGGTGGCTACGAGTCGAGTGGAGCCGGATCTGGAGAAATGGCTCAGGGTTTCCGATTGCCGGACTCCGTGGCGCGAATTGGGAATCGGTGTCGCTCGGTGAGTTGACTCAGTGGCATAGAGAGGGAGAGAGAGAGAGAGACAGAGAGACAGAGAGGGGCTAATAAAGACTGAGACTGATCTCTGTTTCGAGATTTAGATCCGAGTTTTCTCAATGGAGTGGTGGGAGGTCCAAAGGATTGGAGACGTAATGACGGAAATGCCCTTGGGTAGATGTGGGGTTGGTTGAATTTGGCGGGTGTTTTGGGTATTATTGATGCGGGATGCGGATGGATTGCTCTGTTTTTCAAATGCTATTTTTCTACGAGGAGCTTTCGGGATTCAATATCTTCAATCTGAGGAAATAATTAAAAAATGTCGTCCTTTTTGAAAATGGAAGAAAATTGAATATTTTGAAGGGCCGATTAGGAAATGACCCAATAGGATCAAATAGTTTTAACAAAAGCTGTCAAAAATATAAATAATGTCATTTTCCAATATTTACAATGACCTAACCACTATGTTATCATCCTTAGAAGCATGATCCTCGGACTGATAGTGACAGTTGAGGTTGAGGTATGCATTTGGGTGTCAGGTGTGTGAATTTGTCAGTTTAAGAGAAAGAGCAAACATTGATGATATAACAAATCTCATGAGGATATTTATTACCTTCGGTGTTTTGGGATATTGGAAAAAAAACCTTTCGCATGAAAGTCTGACGATCGCTTATTGTTCTCTTTTAGGTATAAGGGTGACAAGAAGAATGTATAATGCAGTGGACCTTGGAACTTTGTCAAGGCACTATTTTCATACGGTCATCGGTGATCAAAAATTTTGTGGTCACTCACATTTAGATTTAATATTAAGAGTTGAAATTAGAAAAATGGTTTTTAAATATATTAATCTCAACCCTTTAAATTAAATTCAATTGTGTGTGACTATAGAATCTACACTTAGTGATCGAGTGAACACTACTATATGATGGTGTTTCTCCTATTGCTTGAGTTCCAATGCAATCTCTAAGGTTTTGGGTTTAGATCTGTAAACTACCTCCTGCATATCATTGGATTCATTGGATCCACATTGGGTGATTTTTTGGGTATGGATAAGAAGGCCCTCAATATAGGAAAGGTTACGTTATGATTAGATATGATTTTGCCGAATTCACAATCTTCAAATAAGTCATGAAGGGAGTTGAAGGGGGTTCGGCTTTTCTATGAATATGGACAAAAATTCAAAATTGTTGGCTCCCTTCACTCATTCATTTGCCTCCTGAGGTTGATGTTTTCAAACGCCTTATTGTTGCTCCTACGAGGCTGACTTCATTTTTTTTTTTTCTTGAAAAGAGGCTGACTTCAATTGATTTTGGTCATGCTTAGGTGAATACATAGACCTAGTTCACTTCTCATATTTCTAAGTGTGCTCTTCATGGTTCGTTGGCTAATCTGCAACATTTTTCAGCGTCATTTAGTGAGTAGTGATAAACGAGTCCCATCCAGGAATTAGATGAGGGCGCCAACTCCTTTACAACCTCATTGGCTTTTGAAAGTGGAGTCATTGTTCTTATGCTGGGCAAAAGAGAGAGTCACTTCTCCTTCTCTTTCGCCATAAAAACTTTGAGGTAACTTTTGTGGTTGGCCTCGTTTGGTTCACAGAAATGAAGATAATTCCTTTGTCTTTCCCATGGGAAGGGAAATGAGATTTCCCAACAATTTTCCATTCCGATGTTTGGTAACGTAAGGAAAGTTATCAGGAAAGTTGTTAAAAAGTTTGTAAATAATGTAATAAAATAATATATTGTGAGTAATAAATGCAAGGAAAGAAGGAGGGAAAGTGATTTCTTTAGGGTTTGGAAGGAACCACTTTCCCCCTTATTTTTCCTTCATTCAGGAAATAATTTCCTTTCCTTTTGCATCCCAAACGCAGGAATGCTTACTTTCCGCAACCAAACGTGGCTGCGGAAAGGACAAGAAACAACCAAGGGAAGTGTTGTTATGCCGCTTCTAAGAAAAATCATTAGAGTGGTATCAAGACACCAAAAAAGAAAAAAGGTGTCGCAACAACCCCGCTTCATCTTATCTATTCGACTGCAACTCCTCGCTCAAGTGCTATGGGCAAGGAGAAGCTATTGTTTTAATTTTTATATTCAGCTTATACTTTCATCATTGCTTTGTTTATATTTGGTTAAAGAGCTCTCATATGTACCACAATTTAATACATTGACATGTGGAAGTTCAAGAGATATATGTAGTCAATGACACTAAATTATAACTAAAACGCAGCATGGTGCTATATATCATATTCAAGTCGTAGTCTGTCATTTCGAAAGTTATGGATAAGATTAATTTAGAATGAAAAAACTTCATATAAAAAATGAAAAACCAATGATGCCCTTTTGCTAATTACACAAAATTGTAACTACGTAACACTAATTTGTAACTAGAAAACACCATGTCGAACTATTTTGTAACCAAATCCGTAAGTTACGTATACATCTGAAACCCAAATCATGTTAGAAGAAGAAAAAAAAAAATCAAATGCGTAAATTTTCATAACTAATTCCCATATTGATAAAATGAATAAATTCATCGAGTGGCTTGAACACTTGGTATCCAAACAAGTCCATGTTTAAGAAAACAGTTAGCCAAGCCCATATTTAGTTTAATTGTTGTCTCAGCTTATCATTGAAAATAGAAAAGGGGAAATCAAGCCCAACCTTACCCAATAACCCGGGAACTTCTGCCGTTGCCTGTTAGAACGCCATTCTCACTTCACTACCGAACCTTGCTTCTTCTTCCCCAACATGCCTAATTGGCATGGCAGCCACACCTAATATTCTCACAACCTGAACAACATTACTCTTCATCTCTACTCTCACTTTTGCTCACCCCAATTCCTTCCTCATCTCACAGCACCGTGTCACAAACCTTTCATGGCCACCTCTGTTTCCAATGCGGTTTGCTTTCGCTATCCCCACCCACCAAACCCAACACTCAACGAACCCAGAAAAACCCACCTCCCCCAATTCCCCGGCAACACTTTCCGGGCAAAACCCATGAATCTTTGCTCTTCCAGCCACTGTTTTCAGCCACCATTGATGGCTCTAAGTGTAGAAAAGACAGCAATGAATGAAAATACAGAAGGGAAGCCAATGTTTAAGTGGGGTGTGATAGGTCCTGATCTTACAGAAGCCCAGCAAGAAGCTATAGATGAACTCCCTCCCAAGATGAGCAAGCGTTGCCAGGCTTTGATGAAGCAGATTATTTGCTTCTCTCCTGAGAAAGGGAGTCTTTGTGAGGTGTTGGATGCTTGGGTTAGCATTATGAAGCCTTGCAGAGCTGACTGGCTTGCGGTTCTTAAAGAACTGAGGATTAAAGATCATCCACTTTATCTTCAGGTACGTATACATTATGTTTTTAAGCTTATTGGGGATGTTGTGTTATGCTTGATATGTTTGCTTTGAGATTTCATTGTCATTTGCTTTTGTAGTGTTTTTAGTAACTTTTGAGGAGATGAATTCTTGATTTCTGTCACTAAAAGTTGAAAGCAGAGGGATTCTTGAATGGAATTTTGTCTATGTTCAGCCAGTTATGATTAGATTTTTAATATGCTACTGAGATATAAGGAGTGGTGTGTGTTAAAACCTAATCTGATCTAGAGTTTTGATAAAGTCGACCTCAATTGCTAATGATGTATCAGAAGATTGAGCATTTTTGGTGTGGTCTAATCCCACTAGGGAGATTAAGGACTCTTTGGTGGTCATGGGTGTTAAGGTGTGGCTGATAGGAACACGGAGTTGGTCAATTTGTTTCACCTAAGAATTTTTGAGTATGTGAAATAATTTGTTCATATTTACAATTCTCTGAAATTGGAAGTTCTGGTTAAAACTCTTGAAGTTCAGTTCAAATGGTGTAAAATCATTGTTCAAGATGGTTCTTGCTCTAGAAACCCTTTTATCATCTTATGTGAGTTCTCTTCCTGTTGGGAATCCTGGCTTAGGTGTATTCTTTCTGAATTTGTAAGACAGATGGGTGCTAACTGCAAGGCAAAGAGCTGTCTGGCAATGTTAAATGTTGAATTTCTTTCAACATTTAGTCCTATTCCCTTTATTTGATTATATTTTGTAGACCTCCAGTTTGTTTGGGTCATCTTGATCTCCTCTTACTCTCACCAATAAGTTTACTGTCATCCTAGTTTACTTCCATATTATGTAGCCTAACTACCCTCAGATGCTTATATAGAATTTTCTAGTTTTGATTGATCCTTGTTAACAGATGTTCACTATCTTCCTAATTTTTTATTAACATTTTTCTTCTTCTTAACATTATAAAGGTTTTAGCTAACCAAAAAATCAGGAGAGAATCACATTTTATTTCCAAGAAGCACGGTGCAAATTGAGTTATCCTTTTTCTTCAGATGGTTAAAACAAAGCCAACACCTAATCACTCATTCTTCTTTGAAATATTTAAACTTTGAACTCTTGGTGTTTTTCAAAGAAACTTGCTGACATTATATGTTTCTGCAAGCACATTTTAAAATTGCAAGCCTATCTATAACCGTAAGTCCATGTAATTCTTGAATTTTTCACAGGTGGCAGAAATTGCTGTACTAGATGAATCTTTTGAAGCCAATGTGCGTGACTATACGAAAATAATCCATGGTTATGGGAAGCAAAACCGAATTGAGGATGCTGAAAACACCCTTTCAAACATGAAGTCTAGAGGCTTCGTCTGTGATCAGGTAACGCTAACTGCCATGATTGACATGTATAGCAAGGCTGGACATCTTAAGCTGGCTGAGGATACTTTTGAAGAAATTAAGCTCCTTGGACAGCAATTAGATAAAAGATCATATGGCTCAATGATCATGGCCTACATTAGAGCTGGAATGCCTGATCAGGGAGAGAATTTACTCATAGAAATGGATGCCCAAGAAATTTATGCTGGAAGTGAAGTTTACAAGGCATTGTTAAGAGCATACTCAATGATTGGTGATACTGAAGGAGCTCAAAGGGTATTCAATGCAGTTCAGCTAGCTGGTATTTCTCCAGATGCTAAGATATGTGGACTTCTCATAAATGCATATGGTACATCAGGTCAAAGTCAAAAGGCACGTGCTGCGTTTGAAAATATGAGGAAGGCTGGTCTTAAACCCAGTGATAAATGCATAGCTCTAATGTTGGCTGCATACGAAACGGAGAATAAGCTTCAAATGGCATTGAAGTTTCTGATGGGGTTGGAGAGAGAAGGTATCATGGTTGGGAAAGAAGCTGCAGAAACACTGGCTGGGTGGTTTAGAAAACTAGGAGTTGTGGAAGAGGTGGATATGGTCTTGAGAGAATTTGCAGCAACAGAAGCTAATTCTGGAATTCCTGCTTCCTAGTTTCCATCTCCAAGTTTAATGTTCCACATTACTGACGTCAGCTTTGGTTGCGATGAACACAGAAGTGGTAAGATCTGAATTTGCCTTCAAATCCATTTTATTGTTATATTCGAAGGACTGGATCACATATCTGAGTTTGCTTTCCTGCCAAAAAAATTTGATGGGCCATTACAGAAAACAAAGATGGTGCGTTATTCATAACAACTACTGTTGTTTAGTAATGTGGCCTTGTTCGTGCGGATGCAGCAGCCCAAAGAATGAAGTAAACAACTCTCTGCACTAAGCGGGAACTGTAAGTTGAATCGATGAATGCCCACTTAAGCTTAGCTGCTTAAATCATCTTGTGCTAGAACAATGTGATGGAATGAATGAGTCATTGTCCTTGGAGCTTGTTATGTATCTTCTTCGTGAAATTGCTATATTGATTCCTTGGATATTGGGTTCTTTCTACCTTGTCTGGCCTATCTAACAGGCAAGTTGGATCACTTGGATGAGGAAAATTTAAGATTATCCGATCTCTTTTTCAGCACCTTCCTATAGGGTTGAAATCCGTAAGTATCAGATTCTCATTACGTTTATACTCTATAGATAGGCCCAAGGGCCAAGAGGTCGAATCAGGGCGTCACTTAAGGAAGGCTTAGCTTAGGGAAAGAACTTGGCTGACCAGCCCTGGTCAGGAGGGGCTGACCACAGCCACTAACAATCTGACAGTTGTCCTTTT
>LYNE01003642.1:0-11572 GCA_001662545.1 Rosa x damascena | reverse complement strand
TTCACATTGCGGACGTCAGCTTCAGTTGCGATGAACACACAAGTGGTAAGATCTGAATTTGCCTTCAAATCCATTTTATTGTTAGATTCGAAGAACTGGATCATATATCTGAGTTTGCTTTCCTGCCAAAAATATTTGATGGGCCATTACAGAAAACAAAGACGGTGCGTTATTCATAACAACTACTGTTGTTTAGTAATGTGGCCTTGTTCGCGCGGATGCAACAGCCCAAAGAATGAAGTAAACAACTCTGCACTAAGCGGGGACTGTAAGTTGAATCGATGAATGCCCACTTAAGCTTAGCTGCTTAAATCATCTTGTGCTAGAACAATGTGATGGAATGAACGAGTCATTGTCCTTGGAGCTTGTTATGTATCTTCTTCGTGAAATTGCTATATTGATTCCTTGGATATTGGGTTCTTTCTAACTTGTCTGGCCTATCTAACAGGCAAGTTGGATGAGGAAAATTTAAGATTATCCGATCTCTTTTTCAGCACAACCGGAAATCCGTAAGTATCAGATTGTCATTACGTTTATACTTTATAGATAGGCCCAAGGGCCAAGAGGTCGAATCAGGGCGTCACTTAAAGGAAGGCTTAGCCTATGTGAACAAATCCTCTTGTAATTATCCACAACTTTACAAAATAGTAATTAGGAAAGTTTACTATATTGTTTGATGTCCATGTTGAATGCAAGACAATGCATATGATTAGCAGTCAAATCAAAGACCATCTCAGCCAAAAACTTGATCGATCAGTTCATAATCATTCTAAGTAGGTGGGTTTCAACATAATTGGGTATATTAAATAGTTTTATATATATATATATATATATTTTTTTTTTTAAATTGTTCAATCGTAAATCTTTTGAGATAAAACCTCACACATGTTCAATTGCAACCATAGGTGGCCTTGTGCTCCCAACACAAAGTCTGGAATGCACTGATATCGATCAGTTCTATATCCTTGCATAAAATTATTCATGAACTCCGTCACTCTCTAATACTATCCATTTGGCGTAACCCTTTTCCGATTACATGTGATCCACATTCTATCATTAGCCTATATATACCAGGTATATAATCTTGAGTTTAACTAGCATTTAGAAGAAAAGAGAAACCATGCATGCATGCAAGTAATGAACAAAGTTCAATAAAAAAAAATATTTATAAATCAGTCACTAATGAACATTACTTGCCCATTGAAACAACCTAGCTAATATATATGATCGACGTACACCTCATCATCAGGCAAGTACTCTTAAATTTAATTGATCAATTAGCTCCGGCCATCAGTCTCATTTGGACATAGACTGAGATGGTGAAGCCTCAGAGCACGGCACCGACCCCGACGGAGAACCAGTATGCCTGTGGAGCAGTTCACGAGCCAAAGCTTGAAGATCGCCACTACCACCGCCACCACCGCCACTCGATGAGGAACCACCGGAACCGCTTGCGAACTGATGATGTTGGTTGTGCAGCAGCGCGCGCTGTTGCATGACCCAAGCAGTTGGCTGCACCATGGGTTCAAAAAGCGAGGACAAATCATACGTTGTGGGCATGGGGGCCGAAGGAAGGTCTGAAATGGAGAATGGAGGTTGAGCGATTAGTGGCGGAGGGGGCGGAGGAGGTGATGGAAGCTCCATTGTTGCTAGGTGGGCTTGCAAGTATGAGATCTCGGCTTGTAAATTCACCACCTGTGTATTATGTACCCAAAACATACAGTAAACCCAAAAAGTAAAAAAGAGTAAGACCATACAACAAGGAAGTGATGAAGTTTCACAAAAGCTTTCTCTGACTGTACAAGATTAAGTATAACTTACTTGAATTAATATGCAATATAGTAGAAGATAATCCAGACTGATAGTATAAATGTATAATTGTGGTTTGAGACAAATTTAAGGGTACCTTAGCTTTGTTTATACTAAAAGGGCGTATTAGAACATGGCCTTGCGAGCAAATTAAGCATTCTCAGAAGAATGAACAAAGTTTCTTCTGCATATTAATTTCTTCTTGGAGTTAGCGAAGCTGAGGTTGGGTTCGTTGAATACTATTATATTAGTAATACTATGGGATATAAAGACATAGTTTTGAGTTTTGACTCGAGCTACTCTCTGAAAAACAAACTTGTAACGTTACTCCCCACATTTCTAGACAATCACGTAATTAGATCTACTATCATCAAACCATTTCATATGGTTATGACTTATGACTACGTCATCCATCATATAAATTTCTCTAAGTTAAACGGAAACCACCTCAACATTTATGAAATATTTGTTTTTTGTTCGTCAAAAAATATGAATGCAAAGCGAGATGACGTAGACAAATTAATTACTCTTAAATAATCAGAAAAAATTTAAACTTAAAGGCTATCAATCTACATGCGACCCAAACCACTGCAAGTGGCCTAATGGTTCTTGCCTAGTTGGGTGTGTTCCCCAACCTAGGTTCGAACCCCGAAGCTGTCAAAGTGGCCAGGCACTGTGCTGTTGGAGCATTTCACATGCGCCGAAGGGGTTTATCTTGGGCCTAGGAAGCCTTTGGGTTCCCCTTGATAAAGTCAAAAAAAAAAAATCTACATGCGACCCATGGTCACAATTATAAAAGCTTTCGCCTCTGTTAGCTTTTCATTTGCAACATCTTTTACAAAGATGAAACGCTCACTTTGCACCAGAATGTTCACGTGAAAAAAGCGACACCAACTTGTAAGCTAATGTGATATAAGAACGATCGCGTGAAAAATGCAACATCAAATTGTAAATTAGACGCCAACAGTTTTATGGTAACAAAGAGGGTGGAAAGAGATTAGCATCATTTATATAATATAATCTCTTTTTCATGTCATCACATTTAATGCATGAAATAATTGTCTTAGCATTTTCTATTACAAATTTGATTATATATATTGACCAAAGACTCTATAGATAGTTCTGGGAAATAAAGAAAGTAGTTACTAGTCATCTAATTTACTGTAAATGTACATATGTATAGGTACTTCATCTACACTCACAATCAGTCAGAGTAGATCTACACAGTAGACATGACTAGGTAAGCAAATTTCTGAAAAAGAGATAAAATGAATGACAAATAAAATATGGAAAACTAAACAAACTAGTTTCCACTTTCCCCCGAAAATACTGAATATATAAAAATAAATAAATGCGATTGTATAAGAAATGACCAATTAAATTGAAGAAGCAGGAAACCGACCATTTCCTTAATACCAGCAAAGGAAGAACCCACATTTTGCACAGAAAGATGGCACAAACAAACCAGTAGGGCTCTATGAATGAACCATTTTGTATACAGTAACCGCCGACCACAAGATTTCTTAATCAAAGAGGCCCTCTAGATTTCAGTAAAGCACAAAACTGTCCCCTATTATCATTTTATTCTTCCTTGATTTGGTTTTCTAAGCTTTTAATTAATTGTGTTTCTCACTAGGGGTACCAAACCCTCAGTTCAGAAGACATCAGGACACCTCCTCCCTGTCAATAAGGGCACGGGTGCCCTTCATATCAACCTTTACTGAAGTAACTCTTTGGGTCAATGTAAGTTGAAAAATAGGAAATCATTGGCCTACAGCTACCCAAAAGTGAAAAAGAAGGTTTTGGATTGAACCAGGAAAAAAAAAGGTTTGTTTTGGATTAAATTTTCCAGAAATGGGTTATTGAGAAAAAAGGTCAGACAATTAAGAAAGTAAAGGGATGGGATACCAGAATATGTCAAGATCATGAGTCACTGAATCATGATCACAATTAATTAAATCTTCATCAACGAAGTTGGTACAGAGATTGATTGATTAAATAATCAAATCAAGTCAATTAATCGTATATATATGTTAATATGTATAGTATGTGTGCACCTGTTGTTGAAGAGCAAAGATGTGAGCAACACAGCCGTAGACCGGATCTTTGAGCCTAGCTTGAGCCTCAAAACAAACAGTGAGGACGGCATCTGGCCGCTTGTGAGCCGGAATATGATGAAGAAGCTTGGAGACATTGCTGGCTCCGAACACCTTGTGCACCGCCGCAAAGTGAGCTGCCCCTTGCTCCGAATCGAAGTAGGGTGCAAATATGCATCCCGCCACGCACTTCCTCCTCAAGAACTTACACGCGCCACACGGTCCGGCGTTTCCTCCTCCGGCGCTGCCTCCACTACTGCTCCCCCCACCGCCGCCAGAGCAACCACCAGTAGGGTTTGTTGTAGCATTCATTTCTCTCTCTCGAGAGAGGTTCTTTTCTTTCTGAATTGGGGGCAATCTTAATTGATATGCTTGCTCTGATTGATTTGCTTGATTTGGTATTTATGAGTATTTGAGGGGGTTTAAGATCGTGAAGGTGATGATGATGAGTGGTGCCATTAATGTTTTGGGAGCGGAAAAAAGAAGGGTGTTTGGGGTTTGGTGGTGGTTTTGTTTTGTTTTGGTTTTGTTCTGGGGTTAATGGGTTGTTCTTATTGAGTGAGTGGAGGTTAAAGGGTGTGTGTGAATATTGTGATATTAAAAACAAACAAAACTAGCTTTAGCTTTAGCTAGAGAGAAGATTAGAAGAGGAGGAAGAAGAAGACTTTAAAGCCACGCGAGAGAACAAACGCTTAATACCAACATTTAGCTTCTTGCGTGAAGCAAACATACGATAAGCCCTAGCTAGCAAAACCGATCATCCTCTCTGTCTAGCTGGCTACATATATATTTAATTATTAAATAAGTAATTTCTGGCTTAAATCAGATAGAACTGTACGTATGAATATGAAAGTGGGTTTGTTGTTGCTGTGGAGCAAAAAGAATGGGATTTTGGAAGGTCGAAACGTGTCGAGGAGTCTGCCTATGTTTGCCAGTCTGCGTGTTTTAAGCTGCGTGGAGGGCAAAAGACGCCATCTCCATCTCTCACTTTCTCTCTCAACGTTTGAAAATGACCTTCATTTTTCTTTTAACTTTCCTTTTCGATATGAAAAGCCAAAAAGAAGCTTGAGTTTCAAAGACATATCATAAATGGATCGCGAGCAGTTTTAACTTTTCTTTCCAGGGTAATATGTTCTTACATGGATACTGTATTAATTTAAATTACTGCTGCTTACTGGTTTATCTTATACGAAGCGACATATCATTTTTTACTAGTTTTGTAAATTTAGAAAAATCAAGATGGAAGAAAAACTGGCACGAGATGAAGTTGAAATAGTACTAAATATCTTACTCTTAGCTCATTAATTATTTCTTAAGCAGCCTTGAGTACTAGCTATACTTAGAAAAAGGTACCAAATAAGATAAGGGTCCACTGCCTATATATGATGATTAGATTGTTGTATTCGAACAAGGCATCGTCGACATCTTCTGAAAATGAAAGATAATTTTATCTAAACGCAAGAGAATAGAGGTTTAATTACGCAAAATCCCTTAGACATCTAGAGGGTGCACTCTGGAAATTTCAGAAACAAGGTTTACAAATTAAATGGTTGAAAATTAAACCAACTCTTGTTGTGTTTGTTACTAATTAACTAACAATTGGTATCAAGATAAAAGGTTTTCTAAATAAATCAAGAAATAGATATATATATATATATTTTTTTACTTTAACGCAAAAAAACAAAAATCAAAATCCACTTTAGTTTTTTCAACTAAGCGATCTCGTCTTTATTAAAGAATAACGGTCACTTCTTTTTGTATATTTCATGTGGGATCGAATACTCAGAAAACGTGATATAGGGTCCACTTTTACAGTGAGTGATCACGCTTTACATTGAAATATCTTTGCGCACATAGAAAAATTCGTCCATGTGTCAATGCAATCTAGCTATTACGTAAGGTAGACAAAATTGAGGCTCGAAATCTCACAAATGTACATTAATGTCTGAAAATGACTAGTTCTCATTAATTACTGTTGTACTAATCTTTTCTGATCAACAAAACTTACACTTATGACACGTATACTTAATTAGAATGGAAAATAATCATGAATCGGAGACAACTAGAATGAGAGAATAAATGAATCGGTCTTGATTCCGAAGGCTTTGATTCCTAAACCCATCTCCCCCCTTCGTAATCAAATTCTTGAGTATTTAGGAATCGATTCCTGATAAGGAGGTGAGACCTATACCTATTCCGATTCTTTCATGTGTTAGTAGATGCAGAAATACTTTTACCCGAAATCATTATGATTCCTATGTGTTAGTAAACGTAAGAATATTTTTACCTCGTAATCATTTCGTCTATTTTCATTGTCATTCCAAATAAGTAAACGTTCCCTTAATTAAACATATAACTTTCTATTTTATTTGGAAACTAGATGGATAACATTGTAGATATATAGTTAGCTGATTTGGAAAAAGGTTTGATTGAGTACTGTAGTTGCATATATCTGATTATCGCACCATCTTTAACAGCTTGTTCAATATTGTACGTACGTGGTAACTTGGTAAAGAACAACTAATATTTTTTTTTTAATGAACTTGAAGCTTCAGTTTTTATTTTTTATTTTTTTGACAAAACTTGAAGCTTCAGTTACGCGCTTCAAATTGGACTTGGTTAATTTCAGTCATGAAACAATATCAAATAAATGATGGTCCAACAAAAATATCCATATTTCATCTATTTGTTTGATTATTGACTAAAAGACTTCCAAGTTGGTTAATTTTGCTATAATTTTAACAACAATCTAAATATCAAATTGTTTGGAACATGACACATTGACATTATTATTGAAAGAGAAGGTTGATTGAAGAAAGCGGATTGTTCTCTGAAAGATACACATACACCATTGGCATTGTCGGAAAAGCTGCAATAGCAAAGAAACCAAAGGATGATCTAACCAGTTTATTGCTCCGATCTACGATCTAAACTCACCAAAAATGGTTCTTGCGCGCGGTGAATCAAAAAAGTCAAAGCCCTAGTTGGGCATTCAAAGCTAGAGCAACAGAGCCACCCTAATCTGAGGCCACCACCTGTGAGTTGGTGGGTGACAATGAAAGTAACGGTCGTCTAAGCCGGGATGACATCATCTTCCCGGTGAGGGGGCCACGCGTCTTCACTTGGAAATTAAGTAACGTCACCCGCACAGTAATTTATTATTATTATTATTTTCTTTTAACTTCTTGTAAAACTGAAAGAGAAAAGGTGTTATAAACAGTTCGTAACGGCGCATCACCGCGGTGTCTGGCTTTTGTCCAATCCATGTGTTGCGAAGAGGAAGCACTGATTAAGAGCTTCAGTGCCACAAGATGTGCGACACGTCTACTGGTTTCTGCTGACTCCGACGGTTCTGATGACGACTGAGGTAGCTTACGTTGTAACAGTCGCACATATCCCACTACAGCTACTTCGTCCTGTGTGATCTTATGGAAAGGAAGCGTTATACTTGCTTCGCAAACGTTACTTATTGTGCCTCTTTGTTTGAATCTTAACTTTGGGAGATCTTAAGACTAAGAGGTGTGTTCTCATACAATTGAGCGTTTCATCATGTTATTATCATTCATACTAAATTTGAACTTATGGATATATAGAGTCTTCTTACGAGGTGTTAAGAAGTTTGAACGAGGAAGTTGTTTATGTTTGCTTCTCGGATTCTTCCCTAGCACCGCAAAGTAAGTACATCAAATTCTACAACTTCATGAGGGTATAGGGTTTCAAAAATGTTGTTTAGGGTATTTATCATGCAAATAGGAAAAAGAGTCAAATTTTCGCCACAATCGCATATGCCTCCTCTCGATCTAGTCATTTGTGTTGAGACATTCTGTATGTGTTTACCTCCTAACCTACATGAGATATATATATATATGCTCTTGATTATTGAGAGTATTTTGTCTATGCTCAGCCCTTTGAATCCTCTCCTCTGTATCAACCATTAGAATACATAATTAAGGGATAACCATAAAATTGTTCCTTGGAGTACTGCCACAGTTCGATATTTTTAGGGGTTTGGGGCTATAGATAAGTTTTGCATGATCACATACAAGTTTATTTTTGCCAAGGAATAAATCTCTACTGCTATACATGAAGGCTCTCTTTTGGTGTCAAAGGACTTCACCAAATTTTGAAGTGCCCATAATATCTTTACATAACATATTAATCAAACTAAGCCAATAAAATATAGATAGACAAAAATATAAAATTGAAAAAGTAACCAAAACGACACTACTATTTTTTTCATTAAACTCACAATATCACCCGTGAAAAACGCGGGCACGTTGCTAATAAGTTAATAAAGCTCTTCTTTATGTGTTGTCATGTAGATATTATACATGTTCAAGCAATAACGACCCGAAGTAAAAGAGATCTGAAAAAAGTGACTTGTATTGGCAAGATGCGCGCCAAGTCTAAAAGATACACATACATGATTTGAAACTTAATCTTTGAATTGCTTAGCATGTCTCTCAATGTTTAAGTAGTGTCTTGCAAATAGGCTTACCTAAACTTTCTGTAGCAGCAACGTTGATTAGTGTCCAATGCAATTTAGATATTGAAAGTGAATAAAAGACCCCACGAGTCCCCCACCCGTGCGGTCAAAACCCTTAAAATCTTAAGAATGTGTAACTATTTATGATGATTTTGCATCGGCTTTACCAATTTTAAGATTGAAGAAATGTGTTTAATATTGTAGGATGTCACCCCAACATGCGGCAACTGAGCTGCTAAGAGCCTAAGAAGTATTAGTTGGTCAACCAATTGGTTAAACAAAGAGAGATTAACTAATACAATTAGTAATATAACTAGAGTGGTCAAAGAAGGATTTTGGACCACATGCACTAATCATCAAACTAATATTTCATTGGCTTTTAGATCAGTCATGTTAGTCAAACAGTCATCGAATCTGCATTCTTGACTATTAAGCTGCTACTTGCTAGTTACTAATTAGGAATAGTACTACTAATAATTTTGTATTATGCTAATGCATGCAATACAGTTGTAGGATTCATGAGTCTGGTATATAGTATCCACCATGTTGTTCTATTGTTAGAGTTCCCTACTAATAATTTTACTTTCTGATTCAATGAATTGTGAAGAAATAAAATTGTTAGTTTTTTTTTTTAATCTAATCGACTATATGAAAAATCTAAAACATGTCATACACCGATCAATGTATGATTGAATTTTTCATGATAAAGTAGTTAATTTTCTTCAGTCATAGGTCTTCTTTGATCGTCTTTATAGAAACTTCTAGGGAACATAATTTAAATATTGAATATTCTTCTCCTTGTTAACAACTGTACCGCTCTTTTATGATTAAATACAATATTACATGTGTTCTATATTGGATTTTCATATATCAGTCATATACCCTAGCAGTCTACTTGTTTTCTTAATGATTTGTTCATCCTCCTTCTAATTTCCAATCACTTTTTGTTTGCTTGCTATCTATAATATATACGAACCCGGAATTCGTGGATTATAAAATAATGCCTAGCTATAGCAGGATTAATAATCACTTCACCGATATTCACTTTGAAAACGGATTAGTGAAGGCCCAATAGTCATCTATCTATCTAGCTATGCTCTAAAATCCTAATATAGCTATCTTCAATACAATTTAGCCAACACTGATTTTACTAAGGTAAAACTTTGAAGACAAATAGTCGAGTTTAGAGTCTGGCATTCACGGTCTGAAGTTTGAAACATACAGCATATATAGAGTTTGGACTCAAAAGTTGAGACTCGAGTACTGAACCTAAATGTTTGAGACTCTGAAACCCCTAGCCGGACTCCGACTCGCTGCATCTCAGAACACAAAAGACAAAAAGTAGGACACGCAATACAACTCTATGTCTCTATCCCTTATAAATAAGGTCTTTTTGAATCTCAGGAGATTAATGCTAAAGCCCGTCTAAAAAGGTTAAAGCCCAATTAACCTAATTCAAACCAATCACGACAGCAGCTAATAGCCTTATAGGCAAATCTCCCCTCAGGCATGCCCAATGCATGTATCGAAATCATAGGTTGTGGTCTCTGCTTCTGCTCTAGCTATCATCGTACAGTACCTGATCAACATTAATAAGAAACCACAAGACAACGTATACATTATAGTAGTATAATTAAGAGACTGTTCATCCCAGATTTGATTTTGAGTACGTACAGAGTTGATGTACGTACGTACATGCAATAGTAGATTACTCAAGTATGCGTGAGTACATGATTCAGTGATGGATTATCGAGCACTGGAAAGAGGGTCGCAGTGATATAATAGAAAGCTGCACGTGCCGTGATACGATGTATATATGGTGGTGCAGTATCGCCCTACTGCATGGTTTTCTGTGCTGCAAACAAACAATCAATCCATGGTGGTCGGTCAGAGTCACTACGGAGTCGTCAGTCCTGGCTAGGCAGTAGTACTACTGGAGTCATCAGCCTGTGTTCTGCTTGACTGTTGACTACTGTGCGAAGCTGCCGTTAGTTCACTCATAAGCTAAAGCGCTAGGGTGTAGCTAGGCTAGGCTGTTTGCTATAACGTACATGCCACCGGCCTCTTTCACCATAAATGAGCTCACCCATGCCATCTTCTTCTTCGATCACTTCTACTCTTCTACTTCCCATCACTTCCATCATGATTAGTGGTAATGCATGACACATTGACACTCCTTACTTCATCCCTTACAAGAGCTTAAGATGCATTGTCGGACATGCATGCTCTGCATGTTACTGCTAATCACACGTATGTATCAGACTATCAGCAGGTGACCTCTTAGCTACTTATTTTTGTGGAAAATGGACCCAATTACATACTATTATTAACTATACATACATATAAATAGAAGAAAAATTAATTTCTACTCTAGTGGAATAAGACTTTGAACTGGAACCTCATCGCTATAATTAGGGACAAACACCATTAGACCAACCGGTTCTCAATCAATTTTTTTTTTTTTCAACTTGTATCAATCACTCCGTGTAAGTTAGTTTTAGATACTGAAAATGATAGGATTTAACAATATAATTAACTCGTACATAGGGTAGTAAATATATAACTCATGCATATAGGGCACATTAGTTATGGTGCACTTTTAGTTGACTGATACTATTGAATTTGCGTCCTCCATTTGGATTTTGTGAATTGCTCGGAGTATTGGAGTTCTAATCTTTACCATCCTTTATATATCTTATGGTCGCAAAATAAATTTTATAACTCTATAAAACACAGAGAATTAATTTTTCCAAGCAGAGCAGATATATCCAAATAGAGAAGGTATTAAATAGATGAGGGTGAACTGTTGGTGCTGCACACCATTTCGATCTGAATACACAGTCCTATTGACAGAAAGTTTATATATGCAAGTACGGCATTTATATGTTTGTTTGCTTAACGCAAACTACTCCACTTCTTTTCTCTATTTGACGTGATTTCAAAGTTTGCCTAATATATAAACAAATTGCCTATATATGAATTGCACCGCCTCCCAACCCCACTCAAACACAGGCATATACTCTCTACTCTAGCTCTCACTTTCTTATCATCACTAACAAGTAGATGCGAGAGAATTTAATTCTGCTACGAGTTCCATAATAAAAGTGAGTGAATAACATATATCAAGCTAACTATATATATATATATATATATATATATATAGAGGTCCGATCAGGAGCGG
>LYNE01003641.1:13396-25804 GCA_001662545.1 Rosa x damascena | reverse complement strand
AAAAAAAAAAAAAACAAATGGGACAGAGTTGTGCTGATTCTGCAAACTAAAAAGGGTTATTATCACAAATTGTAAATTATCATCTATCTCATCGATAGTACCTGAACTTCAATTTTTAATAACAACCAGTACTTGAACTTTTCGATTTCATTTTAAATACTACCTATCACTGACTTTCGTCAATCTTCCTTTAAAAACCAACATGTGCTAGGTAAGAGTGGTTTGACGAAAATACCCGTTTAAATAATTTTGTTTATTAAAAAATCTTAAATAATATATTTTTTAATCAAATAAACAACTCATATACAATAACTAGTCAAATGGTATTAAGCTCCTAAATAATATTTTGATCAATTAATATGTTAATAAAAATAAAAGTTCGATTAAAAATAAATATTAAAATGTATCTCCATCTCTTATGAAAATAAAATTTAAAAACAAGTTCAATTCGTTTTATAGATACAAACATAACATTTCAAATACAACTACAAAAAAAACTTTTGGGAAAATTTAAACAACAGTACACTACGAAGGGCCCGCTCCAAATTTTGGTACATTATCTTTCAAAAAATTGAAACGGTAGATGAAGTTGTTATCCCGACCCAAAATTGGTGCATGCTATTACATCCACCGTTAATTAGTATGATTTTGGTCAAATTGTAAGGACAAATCTGTCTCTTCAAGGATTGATAAAAAATAAATAAAAAATAAAAAGGAGGAGAAGAAAATTGTATTTGAGTGTCCAAATCAAAACTTGATAACGGGGAGTGATGGAGGGAGGGAGGGAGAATACATCCAATGTTAATCAGTATGATTTTGGTCAAATTGTAAGGACAAATCTGTCTCTTCAAGGATTGATAAAAAATAAATAAAAAATAAAAAGAAGGAGGAGAAGAAAATTATATTTGAGTGTCCAAATCAAAACTTGATAACAGGGAGTGATGGAGGGAGGGAGGGAGAAGGAAGAAGAAGAAGGAAGAATGAGGAGGAGGAAGAAGAAGAAGGAAAAAGAAGAAGGAGAAAAAAAATTAGATTTGGGTATCCAAATCAAACCTTGATAACGGGGAGTGATGGAGGGAGGGAAGGAGGAGAAGAAAATCTGATTTGGGTACCTAGATTTTGGTGTCCAAATTGAACTTTGATATCAGGCAAGGAAGGGGAAGAAGGAAGAAGAAGAAGAAGAAGATTTTGATGTCCAAATCAAACCTTGATATCAGGCAGGGAAGGGGAAGAAGGAAGAAGAAGAAGAAGGAGGAGGAGAAGGAAGAAGAAGGAGGAGAAGGAAGAAGATTCGGGTACCTAGATTTTGGTGTCCAAATCAAACCTTGATATCAGGCAGGGAAGGGGAAGAAGGAAGAAGAAGAAGAAGGAGGATGAGAAAATCAGATTTGAGTACCCAGATTTTGGTGTCCAAATCAATCCTGGGGGAGGGGGGGGGGAGAGANNNNGAGAGAGAGAGAGAGAGAGAGGGGTGAAAATACTATATTACCCCTTGAAAAATGAATAGTTGCATAAAGTTAACGGTGTTATTGACGCCATTTACCAAAATTGGGTCGAGATTTAAAAGTTATGTACCATTTTGATATTTCCGTAAGTAAATTCACCGAAATTCAGAATGGGTTCTTTGTCGTGTACTGTTGTTACAATGTTTCATTTAAAAAATAAAAAAAAACTGTAAAACATTTAAACCAAAAAGCTTTTAAAACATATAAAATAAGTCACATGCTAGGCACATGTTAGTTATTAATGAAAAATTAATGGAAGTTAGTGATAGATACCATTTAAAATGAAATCGAAAAATTCAAATTTGTTTAAGGAAAACTGAAATAGCGAGAGAATTGAGTTGTGTTTTCATTGATAACATGGACCTCTTTATATAGAGGATTACAAGCATAGAACCAGAATTGTACAAGGAAACGTAATATTACATTGATTGAATATCTCCAAGATTCTCGAGATTATCTCTAATTCTAACCCTATTACCACTAGTTCAAGTAACCTAGAGTTTTGGTCATACACATATTTTGGATTTACTTAAACACTCCCCATTGTGTCTCCCAAATGTGGTGTAATGCCCCAAGCTGCACCTCACCAGCTTAGCACGTCACAGTGTCGCGAATCTCTAAAATATAAACCAAACGCTCGATTTACATCCTAGAGAACCGCTAGGCATTTTGTTTAATAAACTTTTGTAAATGCACAACGGAGGTTGAAAATAATTTTGAGGTGAACATTTTTGCATTACTAAAACTCAATTTATTCGTCCAGAACTTGACCTGAAGGATTACCCAAGAAAATAACAAACGTAAAGAACTAGGAACTAACAAAGTTCAAAGCAAGACTAACCCCACAAATTCTGGGAAAAATATATCAAGGAATAGAATGTAAAATAAAGTTCGGAAGATAGTTTACTGAACATGTTCTGCACACCCAGCTCTGTCTGCTCTTGTCCCATTACCAGTGCACAATACCTGCATCGACACTATTGTAGGGTTGAGCTTTCGTCCTCGCTGCTCAATAGGAACTCTACCTCAACTAGATTTGAAACCAATAAATATAATTTTGGGGCCCCAATATGAAAACGTGCTTAAACCAAAGATTCCAAGGAACGATTTTATAATGTTTTTCAACTTGAAAACTAATGCATGATGGTTAAATAAATACGGCGCCAAATCCAAGTATTACTTGATGGCTGGTCCTATAGACCCACTACACGACCTTACCTCAAATTAATTTACAACCAGTTAAGCGTAGTGTCACGGGCCGACTTTATACGCAGCGGAATTAGCCCGTGAGGCGCCAAGGTTCCTCTGAACCAAGGCCAGCCTATCTTCCTTACTTTCCTGATACTCCATTTTTCCTTTTCTTCTGTGTGCTTCTCTTGTCAACTTGACCCCCTTCCACATCATCCTCTTACTTGTTAAGGTTTACCAACGAAAGCTACTCCCGCATGAGTCTCACATTTTGTGACTAACCGATTGCTTCCTTGTGTCATGATCGTCTTATAGGACACTCGCCCAACCGATAGGCTTTCATGTCATCCCGGCTTGCGTCAGCCCATTACTGACCCGCATGCATCCTGCACGTCTATAGCAAGAAGCATGACCGTGTACCGAGACTAAGTTGGCATTCACACTTCTTCCTTGAGTCATTCCTTATTAGCTTGCACACCTTCCTCACTTCGTGGGTATCTCTCGCACCACCCACTCAACTTCAAGACAACACATGTCTTGCATATTTCAACTCATGGGCAACCCATGCCCGCGTACTTTAACCTTGTGCGCATCACTTAGACACCTTACTTGATAGCACGTTCCCACTTACTTCGTCTTGTGGCATCACTGGCACAACCCAATGAACTCATAGGCAACACTTGTTCTCATCCTGCACCTCATGAGCATCACTTGTGCAACTCACTCGGCTCGTGGACACCACCTGCCGTCGTATCTTGCCTCGTGAGTATCTCTTGTGCAACCCACTTGGCTCTTAGGCAACACATGCCCTCATACTTCGCCTCATGGACATCACCTAGATAGCCTACTCAGCTCATGGGTAACACTTGCCTATCTACTCAAGCCTTGAGTACCCAACCTGATAAGCCATCAAGGCCTTGAGGCCTTTACCATCCAACAAAGCTACCATGTTCTCTTCTTGATGACTGTCATGGCTCCAAGGTATACTTAGCCCATAGGCCAATCCCCAAGAAGGCATGTCGTCCTACTTGTTGGCACGCCGCTTGAGTGAATAACTCATCCTCGATGCCCCTCTTAAGCTTCCTTCAGTCTAGCACGGGGCCGCCCCTCCCGTGCTTGTTGGCATCACTTTGCTTTGGGCAAGGTCGAACCCTAACACATGCCTACGCCGCTTGCTCCGTGGCCAATGAGCACCACGAGGTCCCGAAATATCTTCCGTATGCCCACATGTTTGTCTAAGGCCGATGGCATAAGGATCGCCCTCACCCGAACCTCGTCCCCGACGTCGACCCGCAATATCAGCCTTTCGGCCAATACCGTCCACGAGACTTCCTGACTCGTGGAAACATATGCCGCCCTTTTCTGACGACACATGCCCGGTCCCCTAGGCCCCCACAGGTGCCCGGGAGAAGCTCACTTAGTGCCCCATGAAGGCCAGCACCGGGGGTGGTGGAGAGCTTGACACCATGCCTCCCCCTATAGAGCATATCTTGCTTACATGAACCTGGCAAGAGGAAACATCAAAATAGCCGAGGAGACTAATTGTCCATAACTAATTCACAGAAAAACCAAATGACATGCCGTCAAGTGCGTTGAACTCGTTTCGACGTACCAGACATTTCTCATGTTTTGAGTTTTCCCAAATTCCAAGCAGAAGTACCTCGAATCCGAACTTCCACTTAATTATGACAATGCCACTCATCCTTACTTTAGCTGCAAGCTCGCCCTTGGGCTTCCAAGGCTCGCCCCCCTTGGCTTCTCCTTGTCCCAAGGCTCGCCCCTCTCGGCATCTCCTCGCCTCAAGGATCGCCCTTCTCGGCATCTCCTCGCCTCAAGGTTTGCCCCTCTCGGCATCTCCCTTATAAAGTGTCACGATAGCACTACTCTTAAGTGCGGCTCGTGACACGTAGCAAGAGCATCCACTACCTAGCTACACACACGTATGAGTCCGTCATTAAGATTGTAATACCTAGATGACCGGCGTAGCTAAACCTCCGGAAGTTTTGGAGATCGAACCACCACATTTATCAAAGGAAGTCAGTGCCCCCTTCGCTCTCAAGCCATCACATTTCTCACGATTTGGTTAGTACGCATTGCATTTTAACATAACCAAACCACGCCACTTAACATGCCTCACTTTGATAATAATATAACATAAGAAACTACTAATCGAAGAGAGTCCCGAATCCCCTACCTGAATTCCGATGCTTTCTCTCACGTTCTTTGAGAGTTGCAAACCTTCCGTTCCTTGGATAACTGGGGTCCTAGATTCCGACATTTTGATTGTTAATATCTCATTAAACTAATAATTGAAATCTCAACGATTAACAAATCGTACAACCAACTTTTCCTTGTATGACCAGGAGTTGACTAACATTTCTTGTTTTGACCAGGATTGATCAAATTCGACCAAGTTTGACCAAATCAAGACTGGTTCGATAATTAACCCAAATTACCGAACATTTACTTAAAATTATGATATCGACCAATTACGACTATATCGCAGTAACTCAAGCAATGACTTAATATCAAACACATTAGGTGTACCTAAAATTTACTAAAGCCACCCAATATGTTATTTTTCCTTTCTTTACTTATTATCAATCAATAAACAGCACATGCAAACCATTTACAGTTTCACCGATGAAAGATTCCGTTTTTAACAATTCGTCGCATAGTAATTTGACGGAGTTACTACGGGCACCCAACAATTCCATTTCACACAAGGTGTGCCCAAATTACTAAGGGCACCCAGAATCATAACTTCATGTCTTCATCTCTTTTCAAACATTCCCAACCATCTCCTAAATCACAAATAGACTCAATCCACAATTGCAATGTCAATAACAGAGTCAACAACTCATTCAAACTTGCCTCCTACCTCAAACATAACTCCAACAACATGACAGATTCAATTCACAAAGAGACATCAACATCACTGTACCAAACCAATTTCAATTCCCTATCTTCCGATTACTATTCTAAGAGCAAAACTTGATTCAAGATTTGGGGTATACCTTCGAAGTCTGCCTCAATCGAACTCGGCTTCTCGGTATCCCTTGCCGAAATTCGGTTGATGACGAACTGGTGAATTTGGTGCTAACAACCCAGCAAGCTTCTTAATTTCTCGTCTACAAGTGCAATCAAGATGGAAGCCAAGCCCAGAGGTGCCGGAAAAGCTGCCGGCGTCGAAGACAGCGAGGGATCCGGAACAACCTAGAAACTAATTCATCAAAACTTAATCAAATCGAAAATCTAATTACAGTAGAGTGTAGAGCACGACGAGAGGAGTAAGTTCCATACCACATGCATCCAAATTGGTGGCCGGAAAACGCTGCAAATTCACTGAAGCAGCCGCGTCTTCTCATCGTCGATACTCTCTAGTCTCTCCATAGTTAACGAACGGTAGAGCTAGGTACATACAGTGGCTTGACGGCGATGGCGAGATGAAGGGAAAGGTGCCGGTGTGCCGTCGTTTCGTGGCCGGACGACGATTTTCCGACCGGGTCATCTTCTCGGGTCGTCGACCAGGTCTCGAGGTCAGAGTACTCTCGATCACTCTAGGGCGCGCGATTTGAATCATTTGATCGAGCCCAATTTGCTGTCTCCCTTAATTGGGTTTTAACGGCTACGATGAAGCGGTGGGGATTTTGGACGCCTCAGATTGCACCGTGGATTTTCTTTTTACTTAAAATGAATTTCTATAATTTTTCAATTTTAGAAATTCATAACAAATAGTTTCCGTGTCCGAAAAAAATTTCCTCGAAAATACTCACGGATTCGTGACATCACGTACTTTAATAAGCCCTTAAATCGAAGATGTAACATTGTGAAAAATTTCAAAAAATAACCCCAAGCATCTTGCTTATTATCAGGATTATAAATTAAATATCGAATAACTCCACTTTACAACCTTAAATATTTCCTGGGCTCACACGTGGTGCTCCTCTCATTGCCTCACTAAAAACCTTCCCGAGTAACAAAAACCCAGTGGGACAAAAATAAACTCGGTCAAAGGGGAAAAAGAGCACAACGCACCCTTTACGTTTCAAGATCAACATGTAGATATCTCCCCCTGCAAGGACTGAAAAATCGATATTTTTGTCGATATTTCAGCAAAATTTTCGTTTTTTTGAGTTGGCGATATTATCCTCATATACCATCATAATTTCATGCGATATTTTCGAGATATCGCGATATTTGTGGAAATTTCGGATATTTGGACGAAACTCGCGAAATTTCCTCATTTTTCTCGTGGCCCAACAGCCCAATTTGCCAAGTCAAATTGCAAATTCAGAAAAAAGAGGGCTTGCGAGCTTGAGGTTCAAACAACGCAACCAATGCTGCTGGAAGAAGACTTCATCATTTTGCCGATATCATATTATATATATCTTTCTTCATTAATGTCCTCTTTTTTTATAATCCTTTTTTCAATAGTTTGTTTTATTACAACTAATCAGAATTATTATTTTAGATACTTCGTATCTTAACTTCATTAGTAGTTTATGTATTATATTTTGTATTAAGGTTATAAATATTCACTAAAGTTAAATTTCAATAAATGTCTGTGACTCAATGTATATTTATTCATATTCACTTTAAATTATACTAATTTATTATGTAATAATATTTTTCTAATATATATATATATATATATATACAGGCCCGATCAAGGGCGGACGTCCGCACTATCGTTAAAGTGCGGACGTTGACGCAGCAGGCGGCGACGGCGGCGCGGGGCTTGCAGGAGGGAGGCCGGAGGCTTCCGGGACCGTCTGGGCACCGTTCGAGGTCGGGCTTGCCGGTTTCTGGGCAACCACCTCACATGCAACTGCAAGTTCTGTGCAGCACCGCAAAACCCGTCGCCGGCGACTCCACCCGACCGCATACACATATCCTAAAGTTTCAATTAGAATTTTTATGTTTTTCTCCAAGTTTCCATAGGCTTTGTCGAAATTTTATCGATATCGATATTTTCTCGAAATTTCCTTCGAAATTTTCATTTTTTGAATGATCGATATTTCCTCGATCATCGATATTTTGGTCATTGTCCCCCTGATATCTGCATCTCCTCTTGATGTCTACATCTCCCCTTGATGAATACGGTCATGCGATTTCGGATAACTTCCGTACACCAATGCTTGCGACATATTTCTCGAACATGGAATTGGGCAATGACTTAGTAAACAAGTCTGCCACACTGTCCTCATATTGAACCTGGTTCACTCTGATCTTGAGGAGAGTTTGTTGTTGTTGATTATGCTTGGTGTTGTCGCCTTTGATGTAGTCTTGCTTCATCTGTGCAAAGCAATTAGTATTATCCTCATAAATGCTTGTAGGCTCATTTGTGGTACACTTCAAATCACAATTGCTTTGAACATGCGTGATTATGGATCTAATCCATATACATTCACGAACTGCTTCGTGAAGAGCAATAATCTCTGCATGGTTCGAAGATATAGCTACTAGGAAGATATAGCGACTAGGGTATGTTCTATAGACCTCCAAGATATCACGGTCGTCACCCGTGGTGAACACTTAACCATTTTCGGAATGCCTATTGTGTGGGTTAGAGAGATACCTAGCATTAGTAAAACCTTCCAAAATACTTATGTCATTTTGGAATGGGGAGAGGGAACGTAGACAACTATTGGTGGCGTTCTTGACATACGATAGGTCCGAATCCATCGTCTCTTTGTAGGGATAGAACAAGCTCATATCAATCGTACATCTCAAGTACCGAAAGATATCTTTTACACCAAACCAATGACGTCGCGTTGGCGTAGAGCTATGCCTAGTTAACAAGTTCACTGCAAATGAGATGGCCGATCTTTTGCATTGAGTTAAGTACAATAATGCGCCTGTTATACTTAAGCAAGGCACCTTTGCCTCTAGCACATCTTCGCATCATCTTTTGGACGAAGAGGATCCTTTACGAATGATCATGGGGTGCTTGAAGGCTTGCTCTTGTCAAAATGCCTAAGCATCTATCAATAAGATGCTTAGGTTCCAAACCGAGACATAATGGTGTTCTCCCAAAATCTTTCATCTCAAACTCGGATTTCAAGTGTTCAGCCCTTAATTCTTTAAGGGCTTCTAATGAAAATCATATCCAACATGAACCAGGGTAGAATCTGGAACTTGCCATGAAAACGCGCGAATATATCCCTTCCCAATCAAGTAGTCACTTTAGTGAGCGTTTCAACATCATTGCAAATGCGCTCTGTGGTCTAAAGCCACTTGACTTAGGTAAATGAAGTTCACCATGAACCTTCATGTATATTCCGTATCTAGATCCCCATAGAGATACATAGTGACCACATTCGTAAGCTGCATGTTCATTTATTCGGAAACTACCAAACTGACAAGGTAGTCGATTCTAGGGCATTTTGTGAGAAGCCTTGCGCCGTAAGGCGAGATTACCATCTCCTTTTTCTCATCACACTTTCTAACGAAGACCTATTAGTCAATAGGTTTTATGTAGGAGGTCTTGGCATCAGTGGCTCGAAAAACCTTCCTCTTCGTTAGAGAATCCAACTTAACCTGGATCTCATCTTTCCATTTAGGCCAAATCTCTCTATGTTGGCATTCATTCATCAACGGAGCATGGTTCGATATCATCAGACTCAACAAACTCATGCGCAATGAAATGCGCGAATACATCTCCAATCATGATGGAGTTTCTTAGGAATATGTTCTGACATTGAGGCATCCCCCAACAATAACCATAATCCGGAAGATTCTCATGAGACGGATTTTGAGTGTTGATGATCAAAGGATTGGGTTGTGTCAAAGTATCCTTCGAACCCACGGGCCTCACGCATCCTAGCTGGGGTCATGGCCTATAACGCTAGAGTGTTATTCTCTATGGCGTTGGCACCATGCCTACCTCCGTATAGGGTGGCGCTGCGTCCTCTCATAGGGACGTCCATCCTTGCAGGCATGTTTGCAGCAGATATGTGTAATCTCGTCACTTTAATAGGGATCGAGATGAGACATAGTGGGGATAAACCAAGACAATTCATGTCGTTCCTGTTGAACATCTGTGTTCTTATCTCCCCCTAAATACGGGAAGACTGTCTCATCAAAGTGACACTCTGCAAGCCATGCGGTGAAGAGATCGCCTAGCAAGGACATTAAGTGGTGGACGATTGTTGGAGTCTCATATCTAACGTATTTGCCTAGTCATCTGTGAGAACTCATTGTAGTGCGCTGTGGCGGCGCCAGAGGCACATAAATGGCTCACTCAAATATGCATAAGTACGAGGTACTCGTACCCATTCACTAGCTGTAATGCATAGATAGATTGAGTGGCAGTGGGATGTAGAGGAATTTGTATAACTGCATGCAATATTGCATCACCCAAGCGGATATTAGGAGATTGATGCGCATTACCAATTTCCGAGTTACCATCATAGTCGTTTTTGTGAGACCATTTGGATGTGTTTATAGGAATATGATGTCCAACATCAGTACCATTGCAATAACCATCCAAAGTCTTCGATGTAAACTCTCTAGCATTGTCAAGTCTATTAGACTGAATAGGATGATTCGTGGAGTGAGCCCGTTGTCATATGATATGTGCAAGGAGTGTAGTATAAGTAGCATTTACAAGTGGACAATGGCACACTCACGTGACCAGCGTGTTTGTGTGTTAACCAATATCATGAAATATTTAAATGTCCGCAAGTTGGTTGAATTAGTCCACAGAATCCCCATGGATTCTATGTTAGAACAGAATGAGTATTTTCATAT
Source organism: Rosa x damascena (assembly GCA_001662545.1). Classification (NCBI taxonomy): domain Eukaryota; kingdom Viridiplantae; phylum Streptophyta; class Magnoliopsida; order Rosales; family Rosaceae; genus Rosa; species Rosa x damascena. Next base: position 15,356 of record LYNE01003641.1, on the reverse strand, counting down.
CCTTTTCATAGGACGGTCTTAGTCCTAATTTCTCTAAGGAGAGGGCTTTGTAAAATGAGCGATAGGCCTTAGAAGCAACCAATAACTATTACGGTTGGGCATGAGCGTCTGAAACGCTATTTGAAGCAAAGCTGTGACTACATCACCTATCTTGGCATCATAACCATGGGAAGTGGCATCCATGGTGTCATGCCCATGGGAATTGGCATCCATGGCGTCATGGCCATGGGTGGCGTCTACTATGGTGTCATCATGGGAGACGGTGGCGGCCCTAGGCCGGCGGTCACACTTAGTCTAGAAATCAATATTTGATTCTTGCTTCATTTCGCTCGAAAGAATGGATGTCCGTGTGAAGTCTTTAGTAGACGGATCATCATATCATGATAGGATGACCTATCATGTCGTGACAAAGCCAATATGTGTCTAAATACAAGAGATCTTATCTCAAGACTTTTTTGGATTTAATAGCTCGAACAGTGACATAGAGTCCACTAGAGAGACACATAAACTTCTCTAAGATGCTCCTTTGTTCTCAATCATTAGAGGTATCGCAAAGAAACTAATCCAAGTACTAGCTAATGCTAAACAATGGTAGTCGTTTAACTTCTTTCGGTAACTCCAAAATAAATATGACTAGGTGAGTAGAGAGATGTCGATGGAGCAAAGCTTGCTTAAGTACCACTTATCTCAAAACCTTCCTAGACATCATATTCACTTTGGATGAGCCTACTTTGAAGAGAAATTAAACCAATGACATTTAGTACAAACTATATGGCAATTGCCTATTACATCTCTTGGAAAAATAAAGACTTATACAGAATTGGCGATCTATTGATCCCACATAGATTTGAAGTCTTTAACCCTTCATTCTAGATCATCTTCTTGTTCCACATAGTGAGCTTATCTTGCTTCATAATATGCTTTGTAGGCGGTGACAATATTTCCACGATCTCTACAAATGTGTGCCCAATGACCGGATACTCCACATTGGGAACATACATCTCTATGCTCAAACTCCATTGATTGAGGCACTTTGAAAGCATCATACAGATGGCTCTTAGTGTTGGTGGCGCCACCAACATGGCTAGAGGCGTTGCCTCCCTCTCTCTTTCCATGTTGACTTCTTCAGTTCCGTGTTCCCCTATTTTGGCGGTTACCTTTCTTAGTAGAGCGCTTATCTGGATCAGAACGTCCAGAAGTATCCCTAATATTAGAGTTTCGCTCTTGGTGCCCTCTCTTAGGAGCGCAACTATAATTGGACTCCGGAATATCCTCTGTTTCCAAGGATCTCGAATTATAGTTCTTCACAAGGATGTTGTCATGCTTTTCAGCAACATTTATACCTCCAATGATCTCATGAAACCTTGTGATCTGTCCTGCAGTAACATGGTTCGATAGTTCTTAGCAACCATCAATGCAGAGACTGGGAAGGTAGAGAGAGTCTTCTCAATCAGCATCGTATTTGTGATCTCTGTACCACAGAATTCCATTAAGGATTTAATGCGAAGTGCTTCCGAGTTGTAGTCAAGAACTGACTTGAAATCATAGAAGTGGAGGCCATGCCATCTCACTTCTTGGTCAGGAAGCAGGGAGTCACGGACGTTGCCAAATCTTTCTTCGGGTGAGACCTACAACCTTCTGGGGTCTTCTTCATTTATATACTTGTACTGGAGCGAATCATCCATATGACGGGTCATTAGGATGATGACTTTTGCCTTATTTGCCTCCAAAGCTGCTCTATTTGCTTCCAAAGCTTGAGCTTGCTCAACAGTTAGCACGTCTTGGCTAGGCTCGAGAAACATGTCCAGGATTCCATCGGCCTTGAGATGCTGGCGGATATCACAAACCCACTTGTGATATCCAAAGCCAGTTGTTCCCAATGGAGCGAAGTTCAGTTTGTTCAGGTTACTCATCCTGAAAATTGAACAAGAAATTAGGGTTAGTTTCAGAGCATAAAAGG
>LYNE01003640.1:15208-27325 GCA_001662545.1 Rosa x damascena | reverse complement strand
CATGATCATGAATATCCTAAAACCTTTCATGAATACACCAACAAAAAACTTGAAATATACAATCCAAGGGTAAGGGAAGTGGAAAATAATACCTGAAATCTATGAATTAACTGAAATCATTCACAGTCTTCTTCTTCATCATCTATGCAGCTCAAGAAATGAAAATAATGACAGAGATTAACAATGGCAAACTTCTGATCAATCTTGTAGTTTTAAGGAGTATAGCTACTGATATCTGTGTGAAATGCACTTCCAACTCTTACTGATGTCTGTGTGTATTTACCTCGGTAATCTACTACTGTCGCGTCAATTGTCATTCCAACTTTCACACAGACATCCGTATGAAAATTATACTTTCACACGGATATCAGTATGTTCATTATACACTGATATATGTGTGGGGCTCATTTCACACAGACATCTGTATCAAATGGTAATAGCTACTGAAGACCGTAGTTGTATAATATGTATAAGAATATAAAAAAATTATGTTTAAATAATAAAATACTTTATTCACACTGACATCTGTGTGAATTGACTTCCCCACGGACATCCGTGTGAAAGTATCTTAGATTTCACACTGAAATCTGTGTGAATTTTTACTTCACACGGATGTCTGTTGCTATTGGTATGTCATAAGCTGATGTGGGTCCAACTCAACTGATTTTATACGGTTATCTGTATGTAATTGTGTTTCACACGGATATCCGTGGCTGAGAGAAATCTGTGTGACTAAAATCTGTGTGAGTTGCCCGTTTTGCTAGTAGTATAGCTGGATGCTCAACTTGGTCAAGAACGCATAGTAGACGAACCAGACATCTCTAAGCTTCACTACCTACAAAGAATCATCTCTGAGACTCTTCGATTGTGCCTGGCGGCACCAATGCTAGTACCACATTTTGCATCAGATGATTGCATTGTAGGTGGATTTAATATACCACGTGACACATTGGCATTGGTCAATGCATGGGCTATTGTAATTACATAATGGATATATGTATTTCCTAACTAAAGCAACTAATCAAAATGTGAACAACTTTAGAAATCAATCTTAGGAGTGCAGGCCTGTTCGCATCCTAATATAGGATTGCAGTAGAACTTGAGTCCTAATCGAAGATGCAAATTTCTAATGATATTATGATCTATTCAATCTTCCAAACCATCCAAAGTAAAATCATCACACATAACACAAGATCTGTTGACACAATAAAACCCTCCAAAGAGGTAAACAACTGCGGGCACTATGCCGGTGAACAATTCACTATATGAATAGGAAAGTACATAAAGATCTTACACAACTCATCTATTAGAACCAATCTAGTGGGCAGCGATGTCTTCTCGTCTTTGCTACTTTCAGATCAGCGACCTTGTTCTCCTTTGTCAATCTTGAGATGGCACAACTCTCACCTCGGTTGTCAATCACCTCAAGGCACAAATCATGCATGAACTACCAACACACATGAAGCATAAAACCAGAAAACTTTTTTGACAGAAAAAGCTTGGGATTTGATAATCCTTCAAAAGCTAAACAAGGAACAGCTTATGAAGGATTCTCACATGAAACTTTAGCTCAATGCTTTATGAAGATAAAGGCAGAAAACTCTCAAGAAGGCAACGACCAAATATTCTGATATGTTCCACGCCTTGAACAACCCTAAGAGAAACATATACATAGGAGAGGACGAGCTAGGGTTGCTGATGTACATGGGCTTCATGACGTCTTTTAAAAAGCATGGATTAAAATAGAATCATCATTTAGAAAAACCCATAAACCAATTTAAGAAAGTTTGAATGCTTTGGATAAAACCTTATGAAAATTCGCAGATTAGTACATTAGGATTGAAAAGATTTTCACATCCTACAATAGGATTTAAAGACAAGTTCAGTCCTAACCACTTGACAAGCATGCACATGTATGCAAGACATACCTGATTGATGAGAGTTGTGCCTGAAGCTTGAAGCATTCCATTCTTCTAAAGATCCAAGAGTAGAAAGTTATTACATGAAAACATGACTCTTGGTTGTTGTGCTTAGGAAATGCCAATCAATATAAGCATTGCATTAACAGCTATACATAGAGACTCGAAGTTGTGGGATGATCCTCAAAGCTTCAAACCTGACAGGTTTGAAACTGACAAAAAGGACAAGGCACACAAAGTTATGCCATTTGGAATGTGAAGAAGGGCATGCCTCGGACCAGGATTGGCCCAACGTGAGGTTGGCTTGACTTTGGCCTCATTGATTCAATGCTTTGAGTGGGAGAGGGTCAGTGAGGAGGAGGTTGATATGATTGAAGGGACAAGACTCACCATGCCTAAACATGTGCCATTAGAGGCCATGTACAAACCACGCTCATTTTTTAACAAGGTTTTCCATTGATCGGTGGACAATGTTGATACTAAAATGTATTATTAAACGTCATTAAGTTATGAGTTATTGGTTATTTAGAATAATCAACACCGTGGAGATTATATATACGGACATGACAGGGTAGATGAGATGGGGAAAATATTATCGATTATACTAAATAAATGTATTAATAAATTATAAGCTATATAACTATTGTTATTGTATAGTGCATATTGATGCCTTTGTTTTGGGCTTCGGTCTTCAATTTATTAATTATTCTTTATATACAAATGACATTGAAAGATGAATATCGAGGTATATTTTCCCACTTTTGTAATTTTTACTAAATTTGTTCAGACATTCTAACCTTTAATTTATAATAGAGAGTATGAGATAGGTCTAATATATTATGAAATTTATTTTTTTGCATAAAAAGCCCAAAGAGAGAGGTGGAGGTTCTAACTCTAGCATTTATTTAAATGGTATGGCCATTTCCAATGAGGAGCGTTTTACTGTGGCCTTTAGTAAATAATATACCATGTGACACAGTGGTACTGACCAATGAGTGGGCAATAGATACAAATCCTATGTTTTGGGTGATTTTGACAGCAAACCTGAGAGGTTGCTGAAACCAGCAGTAAGGATGAGGCGCACAAGCTTATGCTGTTTGAAATGGGAAGAAGGGCTTGCTTAGCAGGCTTGGATAGACTTGAAGTTGGTTGGACATTGGCTTCTCCACCCTTATACACACCGCCCATCACACTATCAAAACTGGCCAAGCCCAAAGTCGTAAAATACCTTAACCGCAAGGGGGTGGATGCTAATTAATGCTTTGAGTGGGAGAGGGTTAATGAGAAACATATTGATATGATTAAGGGTGTGTTTGGTATGGCTGTGCTTTTCAGAAAAGCTGGCTTCTGTTTATTTCTGAGAAAAAGTAGCTGAAAAGCAAAGCAGCTGAGTGTTTGGTAAACTGGCTTTTTTTAAGTACTGTCAATGGCAAAAAGTAGTGACAAAGTGTTTGGTAAACTCAAACTGGCTTGTGCTTTTTGTTTGTGGAATGACCAAATTGGACATGAGAGATTATTTTGCCTTGATTGTTTGGTAATACAATGTTGATCAAATGTTTTTGTTATTATTTTTAATCTTTATTATGTCCTTATTCATTTTTGTCAACTTTTAATTTTTATAAATTATGGTGAGCATATGTTAAATATTGGACAATTTTAAAAATAATTTATACAAATATAATAGTAACATTAATAACAATTGGTTTTTGGTTCGCATCAAGTAACCACAAAAAATATCATAACATATTCAAATGTTCCCGTTATTACACGCACTCATCAAACTTTGAGTAATTCTATTTCTTATTATTTCCATTTCTTGTGCACCATGATCATGATATTCTTCTTCTACATCATCATTCATCTCTATCCCACGACTTGACCCATCACCTTCTCTTTCTTCACCATGAACAAAATGCCTATCACGATGTGCATGTCTCCGTATATAATTATGAAGTGTCATGGTGGCAATGACAATCTTCACTTGCTTCTCAAATGAAAAACCTTGCATGTCCTTTAAAACCTGATAGCACAAACAAGCAATGTCATCAAGTAATGAAAGATTCTAGAACTGTGACAATATTTGAATCATTTAGTGTATGCAATCAATAGTAAATAATCAAAATCGGATGGACATTTCATGACCCCATCTAATCTTGACATATGTAGCAAAAATGCAAAAATCCATTACCCATAGTGCTGCAAGACACTAATGTTAACTGGTTACAGCAGAATAGACAGAAAATGTAAACTTGATTCTAGCAAATCAAATATCAACATCATTCAGACAGGGATCTAAACAATGTGCTTAATCACTAGACCAGTAAACAAATGATGAATCATACGAACAACCAACCATTACATTATATATGAAACAAACCAAACTACACCAGGAAAACTTCTTAATAGACAATTTCTGTCAATGAACTTGCAATGATTAATTAGCACTCAAACATTATGGAGGAACAATCAAAGTTTATTAAAACAGAGCAAGTGTATGGCAAGCACAACAAAGAAATTCCAGAGGCAGAACAAAGAATTTATTGCACCACATGTCATTACCAAAACCCAGCTCTTTCACAAGCCAAGTCCTAATCATAAATTCATATGTAAATGAATAAGCTAATAGATAAATAAACGAAAGTCAATAAGCTAAAGCCTATGGAGGTAACAAAGGATCCAATGAAGATTCAAGTAAGGAGGTCAACATGTGAATAATGTGTAAGGGAACTGATATAGTTTGGAGAGGATGAATAGGAAAAAGTCAAATAGAGAGTGTAGTGGTTTATGTAGAAAGTGATTTTCATTACCTTTGTTTATACAACAATATAGCTTATATAGCAGCAGATATTCTGCTGTTACATAGAGAGAATAAAGTGCATTTACAACAAATATAAAACAGATCCTAAACTGATGCTATCACAGTTATTACACAGCAAAGCAGAAACGGTAGTCTAAGTTATGGCTTGATTGTAGCCAATGATTTAGGCTCTCTAACATCCCCCCTCAAACTTAACGGTCCTGGACGGACAAGTTTGTGAGTAAGAAGAGCATGACGGTGCTTGTGAAGTAGTTTGGTAAGAAGATCGGCTGGCTGATCGATGGATGGTATAAAGCAAACACGATGACTACCAAGAGCCACCTTCTCACGAAAATAGTGATAATCAAGTTCAATATGCTTAGTCCGGGCATGGAACACTGGATTAGAAGCCATGTATATTGCACTAAGGTTATCACAATGCAGTAGAATAGGAAATTGGATGTGTGCACCCAATTCATAAAGTAGGAAGGCTAACCAAGTGGTCTCGACACTAGCATGAGAAAGAGCCCTGTATTCAGACTCGGTGCTGGAACGAGCAACGGTAGGCTGCTTTTTGGAACACCAAGAGATCAAGTTAGTGTCGAGATAACAAAGATAGGCAAAGGTAGATTGACGAGAATCAGGACAACCAGCCCAATCAGCGTCCAAATAGGCAACAAGATGAGTAGGCTAACGTTGGGGACTGAAAAACAAGCCATGATCAAGAGTCCCTTTGATGTAGCGAAAAATACGTTTGGCAGCAATCAGATGTGGTGTGCGGGGGTGACTCATGAACTGAGAAATAGAATTCACTGCAAAGGCAATGTCAGGGCGAGTGATAGTCAAATATTGGAGAGAGCCAACAATTTCTCGAAATGTTGTAGAATTGGCAAGAGAGTCTCCGTCGTTGGCAGTATGGATGGCCTTGGCAGACATGGGTGTGCTAACCGGTTAACTAAGCAGCATATCATGCTTCACAAGTAGATCATGGGCATACTTGAGCTGGTAAGTCCATGATTGTGAGAGGAGACCTGTAAACCAAGGAAGTAATGCAGAGGACCAAGGTCCTTAATGTCAAAACCACGACCCAATGCATCAATAAAGCCTTGGAGAAGCTGATTGTCACTACCCATGACCACAATGTCATCAACATACAACAAAAAATAAATAGTGTGCACTCCATGAAGAAAAATGAATAGAGAAGAGTCTGCCAAACTTTGAACAAAACCAACCGACAATAGGAAAGACGTCATTCGGTGAAACCAAGCACAAGGAGCTTGCTTGAGACCATAAATTGCCTTGTTGAGTTTGCAAACGTGAGATGGTCGGGATGGATCAATGAACCCTGGTGGTTGAGTCATATAAACATCTTCCTTGAGAAAACCATGAAGAAATGCATTCTTGACGTCTAATTGACGAAGTGACCAGCCTCTAGATACAGCAAGACAAAACACAATCCGAATAGTGGCCGGTTTAATCACAGGACTGAAGGTTTCTTCATAATCAATACCTTGTTGTTGATGAAATCCTTTAGCCACAAGACGGGCTTTGTGACGTTCTACTGTGCCATCTGGATTATGCTTCACTCGGAACACCCATTTGCAGCCAACCGTATTCTGTGATGGAGAGGAAGGAACCAGGGTCCAAGTGTTGTTTTTCAAAAGAGCATTAATTTCATCAACCATGGCAGCACGCCACACCTGTTGTTTGGATGCCTCAGTATAACAAGTAGGTTCAGTAGAATCAACAGCAGTAAGGAGGGCACGAGGAAGAGGGTACTTCACTGTGCCATCAGTGCAAACTCTTTGCTTAATAGTGCCATCTTGAAGGCGTGTTGTCATGGGATGAATGGGAGGAGGGACTGGAGGAGCTTCATCATTTGGTGGCTGAGGGGCGGTAGACCGATAAGGGGGCTTGGGTGCAATATTAACTTGATCAGCAACTGGGATAAGAGACATCTCCGGTGGTTGCGCTGCAAGAGCGGAAGCCGGTGTGGGCGGTTGGGATGCTGTCGTCTGATGACGAGGACGACGCCGACTGTACTGGAGAACCGGTGCCGGGGGCGACTGAGGCGGAGGGATGCCATCGAGGACTGAGGTGGAACGAGATGCCGGCGGTGATTGAGGTGGAAGGGATGCCGGCGAGGACTGAGGAGGATCTTGGCCGAATGTCGGGCTGGAGAGGGGAGAACCGCGGGGGACGGAGGGAGGTGAGGATGGAATTGCCGAAGAAGGTAGCGTGAGATCTGCTAAGCCGATGGTAGTTGGAAGGTGGTAAGGGACAACCGGAGTAGCACGACCGGTGGGCGGCAGTGACAGCAGTTGGGTCGATGAAGAAGGACGCGGAAGCACTAGAGTTGTGGAGGGCGAGTCGGATGCGAGAGACACTGTGGGTGAATGTTGACCAGATTGTGGACTTGGGGTATATGGTTGTGAACTTGGGCTGCTGAAAATTGAGTCTGTTGAGGTAGGAAGTGAACCTCCGCTGGTCAAAATTTGGAATTCCAGCGGGCTAGGAAGTGGTACCTGCAAATTTTTGTATGGAAAACATGATTTGTTAAATAAAACATGCTTAGAGACATAAACACGACCAGTGGTGGGATCTAGACAACGGTAACCCTTATGTTGAGGACTGTAACCCAGAAAAACACACTCGACACTACGACTCAAGAGTTTGTTGGAGACATAAGGACTAAGATGAGGAAAACAAGAACAACCAAAGACTCGAATAGAGGAATAAGAAGGAGGATGACCATATAGACGTGTATGAGGAGTATCCCAATTTAGAGTAGGAGTGGGAAGAAGGTTAATGAGATATACAGAGGTGAGAACAGCTTCAGCCCAAAGATTTTGAGGACCACTCGAGGTGAGAAGGAGAGTGCGAGTCATAGTGGCAATATGTCGATGTTTTCTTTCAGCAAGCCCATTTTGTTGGGGAGTGTATGGGCAAGAAAATCGTTGTTGGATGCCTAAAGAGTCACAGAACTGGGAGAAGGCATTGTTGACATATTTTGTACCATTGTCACTTTGGAGGTATTGGACAGAACTTTGGAAAATATTTTGAATCATGGCAACTAATTTTTGAAAGTGAGTAAGGACCTCATTTTTCGGGCGCATAGGATAAAGCCATGTATTACGAGAGTTTCATCTATGAAAAGAACATAATATTTGAAACCAGTTACAGACAAGGTAGGAGACATCCAGACATCACTATGAATTATAGAAAATAAAGAAGAAGCGCAAATATTTTTGGAGGAAAAAGGTAATTGATGGGACTTGCTAAGTGCGCAAGTATTGCAAAAAGAATTAAAAGAAAGTTTGGAGCCAAGAGTAGATCCTAAACGAGCTAAAACAGAAGAGGAAGGATGACCCAAGCGATTGTGCCAAAGAGACGAGTGAACAGAGGAGAGTGCATGAGGAACTGTGGACTCGGAAGACAAGCGTAGCGGGTAGAGACCATCTTTGCATGGGCCCTGAAACAACAAGTGACCAGTACGTAAACAATAGATTTGATAGAAATCTAGAGCAAATAGGAAGAAAACAAGATTGTCCTTAGGTTCTTCTAATTTCTCTCTACAAAATGTCTTTCGCATTCCGTCAATTTGTAAAAATCTTCTCTTTGTTGGTGAAACACTAAGGCCTTGCTTTTCCCATAACTAGTGGAGTAAAAATAAGGTTGTTCTTTAAATATATGCTAGAGAAGGTTTCAGTCAATATTGAACCTCACTAATCACTCCACAGGATAATTGTAAAAAAGATCTAGAATCTAGATCTAACACTGTTATCTAACAAAAACGATAACAATGAAATTGAAAGAAAAAATCTAAGAGAGACATATCCATCGTGATCATTGATCATATAAGCATACTGAATTTTACAATGCATTATACTTAAAACCCAGAAACACATAATCACAACTCCCAAGATGTTATGGAAGCAGATCAAGCTTTAGATGATCAAGATCATCAAGATCAAATTATATGAAAACATGTCAAACATCAAGTACTTGTCAGTCAAAAGTGAACCTCCAACTGGCTCCACAAGATAACTTATTAAAAAAAATCTAGATCTAAACTTTGATCCACCAAAAATGATGCCAAGAACATTGAAAAAAAAATAAAACAAGCCCTTCATGATCATGATCATATTATCATTGACATTTTAAGTTTTATAAAGATTGCATCCCAATAATACATAGAACCCAGAAACCAAATGAAGGCCAAAAACAATATGCAAGTAGATGGATCAAAGTTCGGATGACCAGTCAAGTACATCAGATCATAACAGACACATAACGTACCAATCAAATCGACAAAAAGTAGAACAAGATCATATTACACAGAATGATTGCATTAATGCGAGTCTTAAAGATTACGAGTGTTAAGTAAAAGACCTTCAAAAGCCTTCCTGAGCTGCTCAGAGTCCTCAGCCGGAGAAGGAATGCATGCTGGTACTTAAGCAAAATGAATAAATAGAAGAACCTCTATTGTTCACTCCAGGACCTTTAAAAACAATAAAATCTATGATATAGAAAAAATTAAAGCTAATAAAATCTAACATTTCTAGCAAAAACACAGAGGTGAGAGAAAAAAAAACAAAGACAAGGATTTCATTCTTTCATTTGATCAAGAGAAAAAAAAAACATTTAATCTACAAGAAATGGAGCAATCCAAATGCTGATGGTGACAAAGGTTACTGACTTTCGGTGGACGCGGAGCCAACAAGTTCCAGAAATGAGTGTCTTTAGTAAAATAAAAAGAGCAAAAAACAATAGCAGCCCATCTCAGGAAAAATCCAATAGGAGGGTATGGCCTGAATGCCAAACTCAAAGTTCACTCAACGAATGGAAACTTCACTCAAGCAGCATACTCATTCATACTTTCTTTTGGTAAAGCGTGTGTCCTAAAGTTTTATTTCTAGGTAAAGATCAATTATACCAGTACCTTGATCAACAAATTCAAACAAAACCAGTCATATTCTTCTTCTCATCAATACATCACTTATGATTCCTCGATCAATTTTCCCTAATTGGAGAAGTAGAGATGGACACAAGCAGAATAGTTTAAAGATCAATTACATATTCAGCAGCTCACTAATGAGTTCAAATTCTAGAAACAACTCTCCTAAAACAATTCAAAACTCTACTGTTGTATGCTTCTCAAAGAAAAAACTCATTTCTTCCAACATTAGAAAACCAAAGAATCTGTAGCTAGCAAAATTTGAAAAAAAACAACCAAAATCCCAGATCAAATATGCACTTCTTCAAAGCCCAGAAACCCAATGTCACATAGCAATACAGAATAAAAGTAGCAGCTAGATAATTGGTAATTGAAAAGACAATCCAAATGCTGATGGTGACAAAGGTTACTGACTTTGCAATTTTGCATTTGATGGAAATTTCGGAATTTTTTAAATTATAGAAATATGAACGAAAATTTTAGATATAATAATACCAATAATTCTCAATAAATACTCTTTCCTCGATGATGACTGTTGGATCATAATTCATATATATATATATATATATTTGTGCCCTAAAACATGGAAATTACTTGTTCTAAAAGTTCAATTTAGTGTTGACTAATCTAATTCTATGTTTTATAGAAAATCTTGACAAGAGGAGAAAAAGTGAAATTCCGGTGAATTTTTCATGCATCACCACTTTTGGCGGCACAAGTACTCTGTGAAGCAATCCCAAAAAAATAGGAGTTTAAATGGAGCAATGAAGCCATGGACCATGAAGTACTGATGCAAAGGACTAAGTTGATCACTCTTTTGGCTGGAAATTACAAGGGAAGTCCACGGAAATCGTTGTGCAAAACAGTTGTTGTAAAGCATGAAACTGCAGTTTCAGAATCATCTTTTCGGGAATAGTTTTAGAGAGCGTTTCTTGCATTCTTCCAACTGCATCTTTATAGAAAGGGCCAACATTCTTCAAATATATGATGTTGTAGTTCAACATGAGCTAAATAACTGGTCAGAATCATCAATGAGGCAGCAGGAAATCAAGTGCAAAATAGGCTTGTCGATAAGACAGAAACTGACAGTTTTTCATGAAGCTTTTTGGGAGATCTTTTCTGGTGACTTACTTAGAGCTTTTCTAGAAACTTATTGATCATTATTCTTGAAGATATAATGTCATAGATCATGGATAAGTCGATAACCCTCTAGAAACATGGTAGTAGCAAGTCAAACCTAGTCCAAGAATGAAGCTTCAAAAGCAAAAAATGAATCCTAGTCAAATAAGGGTAACTTGGCCTAGAATCCTTTTTGGACGGTATTGTTGTGCATTTTTGGAAGGCTTATGATGCTGAGATTATCAAGGAAAGTCCTAAAAGAATCTTACAAGATTATGGCAAGATTAATCTATCATATTATCTTTTGGATAATATGCATCTCTTGCACACTTTCGCTCTCATGCTTGTCACCTTGACTTTGGTGACCCAAAACGACTCCAACACTCTTCATTTTCATGCTTCCCATGCATGCACAATAAAGAGGGCTAGCTGCTCCTCTCTTCTCACTTAGTCATATTTTTCTACTCTGCTCTCTTTAATAGCTCATCATTAGTTCCCTCTTTTTACTCCATCTCTTCCATACCTTTTCCCCTTATTTTTAGGATCTATTACCACTCTCATACTCTACCTCCATGCTTCTTACAATGCTTGAGCTGCTATCTTGGCTGCTGATCATCATTTTCACACCTCTATCTTCATCTATTTAAGCATCTCTTCTCACAAGGAAGAGCCGTAACTCATACCACCCCATTACATCTTCTTTCTCTCTATCTCCACCACAAAACCTCCATATCTACCTCCCAAAATCCAAACCCATACTATCCATACTACTCTATCTCCTCCATCACCACTATCATTTCTTATCCTCTACCTCTATTAACACCACCACTACTACATCATTTCTCCACTCTCCTTTCTACCATCATTTTCTTCATCTACTCCACCTATTCACACAATACATAATATAAGTTTCACTATCTTTTATCATCAAATCTTCAAGAGCAAGAAGGAGAGGGAATCACCACCACCACCATCACCACCAAGACGTGAGCTTGGGGACCATTAGGCCTGGCAACAGTGCGGTCATGGGTGGGCTTAACGGGTTGGTGATCCTAACGGGCTCAGCCCGTTATAACCCGTTAAGATAACGTCTTGGTCCCGAACCATCCAACACACCACTAAGCCAACTCTATCCCTTTTACTCTAGATTATATTTTGATGTTTAATTTGATTATGATGTTACTATATGTAATTATGAGTGAGTAATACTTTGTTGGGGCTAGGGTTGAAAGCCCTAGCCAATCTTGTATGGATTGATGTTATAATATTATATACTTACATGCTAGTTCAAGAGTTGAATGCATATGCTTAGACTTTACCACTTT
>LYNE01003639.1:16029-27298 GCA_001662545.1 Rosa x damascena | reverse complement strand
TATATATATATATATATTACCCTCATACCCAATTAAGTTATTTTTTATTCTTTTTTGTTTATTTTAAGGAAAATTTTGCCCTATCTTCCTTTGTCACTTAGAGAGAGCCTTTGCCGGACTCTGGTAGGCTGTCGCGGTATTCAGGTGATCGGCCGCTGGACTCTGGTGATTGGACCGGTGACCGAAATCCGGCGTCCAACTTTATTGCCCCCAATAATCTTATTATTACCCCACAATAATCTTTTTATTGGCCCCCAATAATCTTATTATCGTCTTCCAATAATCCTTTTTTTTCCCTCCAATAATCTTATTATTATCAATAATAGTTTTTTCACCCCCCAATAATCGTTTTTTTGCTCCCCAATAATCTTAGTATTGCCCAACCAAATCATAATAAACAAAACAATCACCACTAGCAACATCCCATATTGAAATCGGCCAATTTTTTGGAGAAACAAACCATCGCAACAACATGGACGACGTTGGAGGCCTCCAACGCATTTTACTAGAGAAAGAAGAGAAGCTTGAACAACGACGTTAGAGAACAGCGACGGTGTTGTAAAAGAGAAAGAAGAAGACCTGATTTGTTGGTGAACGAGAACGGCGACGGTGCTGTGAACAAGAAAGAAGAAGACCTAATCCAGGAACCCGCTCTCCTCCACCGCCGCCGTCCCGCCATGTGGAGCCCCATGGTCGTCTCGACCGCGTCGACTCGGGCGCCGACCGTTGTGGCCTTCTTCCTTATCGAGGCCACCTTCTTCCTAGCAAGGCGATCGGTTCAAATGTTAACTGGATAAATGGGCCGCCGAAGCTGTCATGGCAGAGAGAGAGAGGACCGTGCAGATCGAAATCGGAGGATGAGAGAGGGAGAAAGCACATATTGGAGGGATGAGAGAGAGAGAGAGATATGAGTGTAATTTATAAATTAAAATGAGGGCAATATTGTCAATAGATGTTAAATTGGGTAAATGGGAGTACAAAACTCTTAGTTGAGTAAGTGGGTAATTTTTAGACTCAAATTGTCTATTGGTATTAGAATATTTCAAATCAGAGTCACATATCCTAAAACTTATTTCAAATCAGAGTCACGTATCCTAAAACTTGTTTCTTCAACCCTATTCAGCAACTATTCTAAATAACTAACATTATTTCACACTTTCATCCATCTATGAAGACTTCATTGATGACTCTATTCAGCAACTATTCTAAATAACCAACATCATTGTACAATTTCATCCATTTATGAAGACTTCATCGTTGAAGCTTTTTTTAATTAGAACTAGATCTAAAATTTTGGAAAGTTTAATTCTTAAACCTCTATAACATTTTTATCAAATGAAAATTTGTCTGTTAAAGATATTAGTTTCCTCCAACATTTCATTAAAAAGAAGAAAAAAAATTCTAATGTCACCAAGCTCTCTAACATTATGGATACATCATATATATTGGTAGAAATTTTCATTGGATATATGCGGGCATAACTCTGTTCATGCCTCTAGAGTCTAAACACACAAATTAAGTGAAAACCAGAAGTCATCATAATTTTGTGTGTAAAGAGAGTACCACTCCTGGTAAGAACAGAAACAGTGTTGTTGGGATGCACTCTTTTCCTTGGGCTAGATGGAAATCCATATCTTTGGCCCAAAAATTACTAGCCCACCAGATCGGGTTCCATACCAAAAATGAGAAGGCCGAGGCCACTCCCTTTGTGAAACGAGTCCCCTCCCCAGCCATCCCTTTCCCTCCTGTAAATCCTCTCTTCCACTGCACAACCCGCCATTCTTGCTTACCTTCACTCACCCACAAACCCAAAAAAATAACAAAGTTCCACCACCACCTCTCTCTCTCTCTCTCTCTCTCACAAACCATGGCATTTCATTCCCTCCTCCTATTCTCTCTTATATTCTCCTTCCTAACCCAAACACACTCCCGCCTCACCCCAAACTACTACGACAAAACATGTCCCGACTTCGAAAAAATCGTCCGTCAAGTCGTCACCGACAAGCAGCTCGCCTCCCCCACCACCGCCGCCGCCACCCTCCGCCTCTTCTTCCACGACTGCATGGTCGAGGGCTGCGACGCCTCCATTCTCATCGCCTCCAACTCCTTCAACAAAGCCGAGCGCGACTCCGACATCAACCTCTCCCTCGCCGGCGACGGCTTCGACGTCATCACCCGTATCAAGACCAACCTCGAGCTCACGTGCCCCGGCATCGTTTCCTGCGCCGACATCCTCGTCGCCGCCACCCGCAACCTCATCAACATGGTCGGCGGGCCCTACTACCCCGTCCGCTTCGGCCGCAAAGACGGCTTCGTCTCAAGAGCCGAAGCCGTCGAAGGTAACCTCGCCAGGGCCAACATGTCCTTGTCCCAGATCATCAACCTCTTCGCCGGTCGGAGACTCAACGTCCAGGAAATGGTCGCCCTCGCTGGGTCCCACACCATCGGATTCTCCCACTGCAAGGAGTTCAGTAATAGGCTCTTCAAGTTCAGCCCTACCTCCGAGTACGACCCGTCGTACAACCCCCAGTTCGCCGAGGGGCTCAGGAAGCTCTGCGCCAACTACACCCAGGACCCGCAGATGTCGGCCTTCAACGACGTCATGACACCTGGCAAGTTCGACAACATGTACTTTAGAAACTTGCAGAGGGGGCTAGGGTTGTTGCCTTCCGACCAGGCCATGGCGGTGGACAGGAGGACGAGGCCGCTCGTCGACCTCTACGCGGCGAACCAGACCAGGTGGTTCGACGATTTTTCTCGCGCTATGGAGAAGGTTAGCCTTTATAATGTTAAGATGGGAAGGAAGGGAGAGGTCCGGCGGAGATGTGATGCCTTCAACAATCTCAAAACATAGGGAAGAACGAGAAAATGCAGAGACATTACAGAGATGGTGTTTAAGGTCATGGACATGTAATTACTTTTATCGTAAGGTTTAGAGAAACAATATGTATATTGAAGATAGCTAGCTCCTAATCTTGCAAGCAATTGTGGGTAATGACCTTTCGAGAAAATCTACGGTAAGACAATTGAGTTTTCATGCAAAAGAAGCAAGAACCGAGCAGATCGAAAAAACTTCATGGTTCTTCAGATAAATTCTTCTAATTTACATATACAGATCAATACAAATGCGGGGAGGTAAAGGAACGAGTGGATAAAAATGCAGCATACTTGATCAAAAAAGAATAACAAGGGGCATTACAATAAATAAAGAATTTTACAATAACAATGAGCTGTTGTAAACTTTGCCAGAGTAACGAAGCCAAATCATCTAGCTCCGTTGTAGTCATTGTTTAACACTGGTGTACCAAAACCTCAGCCTTGTACTTTGCTTCAATGGATGCCAAACCACCACAACCAAAAATTGGGTATTTTACGCCTGACTGGACTTCTCTGTAGCACATGGAGCTGAATCTTAAAGCAAAACTAACCTACAAGTCAATATGGAAAGACTGCAATGTAAATAGAAAATGTCGCGACTTACTGTGTCAGCAAGGTTTTCTTTTGTCAACCTTTAAGTGAATGTTGAACCATTTCTTCTTCTTAGTTCGATCTCTGAATGAAGATTTCTTCTCTCTCACTGGAGCATCTTCTTTGTCCTCCTTAGAATGACCCCTATTTCTACTCCTACTTGAACTCCGCTTTATTGGAGGAGCATTTGTATATGAGGCATGTATTTCATTCCTCTGCTTGAGAAGCTCATCAATCTGAAGAAGAAAACCAAGATAGAGAGAAAGAAAGAGCAAACGCTGGTTAGCTGAATGTACTATGTGACACCATTCTTGAACAGAGTTAAGGAAAAAGTTCTGAAGAGTTTCACCTCTTGCATTTCTTGTGTATATCTACTGGTCATCTCTGTGAATTGTGCCAGAACCTGTCCATAGACCATGTGAAAGACTAAGACAAAGATACTTACAATTTACACGCATATGCAGTGCTTAGGCAGTAAAAGACTAAGGCAAAGATATTTACCTCTCTGTACTCTGTCTCAAATTTTGACAATTCCACTCGTTTTGTAAGTATTTGAGCTTCAACAGCCCTTAAACTGTCCTTCTCTTCTGAAAAGGGTTCACAAGAAAGAACTTCTATTGTGTAGGTTGCACTTTTAAAAAAGTTGTCACCTGGAATCAATTTGCAATAGAACAAAGGTTGGTTCTGAAGTTCAACACCAAGAATCATAACATAAGAAGCTAAAGTTAGAAGAAGCATAACAGACCATAAACAGCAAACACATGGGTGCCAGCTTTCAGCTCGGTTAATTCACATGGCTGAAACCCATCCAGCTTTTTGAAGAAGGCTGAATCTGGATCCTTTGCAGCAGCCATCTGAAGCCAAAAGATTTCCAGAACCCATATTAAGAACAATTGGAAAATTCAAATTTGAAACCATATCAACAACAGTTAGATAAGCGATCTGCCGAAGCTGTGGGAATGAAATTTGAAAACAGAATATATATATATATATATATATATCATAATTCCAACGGCTCACCGAGTTCAATGTGTGATCCAACCGATATACGGGGAAACCAAGAAAATACATCCCAGCAGATGTAACCTTTCCTGTTTTTGCACTGTCCTCCTATATCAATAGTAATCGTGAATGAGCAGCTTAAACCAAACACAATAAACAGGCACATTACCAAGTCAGCTATACTGACAGGAGAGTATGGTAATTAGACCATATGATCTAAACAAGAAAAGAGGGGGTTCTGCAACCACAATTTTTATGCACGTAGGGGTCCATTACTGAAAGAAAGCATGAACACTATAAGCCCCTTTTATTCTTCCTTACACACTCCCCACCAAGTAAATTAGGAAAGAAGAACAAGACTAGCATGCCAGTCTTGATCAACTATATTACTTCAACCAAAAGCATGTGCGTGCTCTTGCAGGATAATTAATTTCTGAACATATTTAAAATAATAATAATAATAATAATAATAATAATATTACTCTCTAGTCTCTTCAATGTAAACAAAATTCAGACAGACCTAACATGTCTGCCTTGTAAAGACAGAAGGTAGAATTCAGATTTAGAAAATTGTCCTATTCTTTCATTCTCATCTGCTAGGCAGATTTACATGTATGGATAAAAGCTCATAGGAAGGACTAAGGAACTCATTATGTGATTCCCGGCTACCCAATAAATCATAACTGTAAATAAAACTGAAGATGACAAATTTTGTACCTGTAGGCAAAGGCCCAATCCACCATTGTCTTCCCGATCAAAATATAACAACTGCAAAAGGACAATTATACTGTTAAACTAGTGATTATCCATGATCGGAAGTGAAAACAACAATTTGCAAATTTATGAACTCAAATTCTACCAACCGTAATACAATACATCAAACATAAAATAAATAAATTGCTGGGGATGAGTACAATAAAAAATTAAAGCTGAGACCAACTGCAAAAATGCATATAGTTAAATCTAATTTTAGTTCCATCAAACAATGTGCATTTAAGCAAGCTCAAACCTTAATTTTTTACTTTTCCTTTTTGGGTCCAAGAATTTCATAGAAAAATTCAAACAAAAAAGGAAAAATTATATACAAGGCATCGACACATCGTAAAAATTACAGTTCAATGCATATAAACAGCATTGAATTGTAAAGGGTCACTTAAGACTTAAATTTTCACTTTACAAGGCCTGATAGGGTGGCAAGGAAAGAATTAACAATAAGATATCACAATAAAGATACATACAGAAACCAACACAGAATTCATAAAAACCCATATTGCTAAGGGATCTAAGATTAAACCTTGAACTTGCTTTTGTCAGATGAATGCACTTGGCAAACCAATCCAGCTCGTGCTTCGCTTTCTGATATTTCGACTGAATAGAAGTGACAACATTGCTTCTCAACCTGTTATAAGATACACTAAATAAGCTGAACAATGAACGTATAACTTAGCCAAATGATGGTTTTATACCTTTTTTGTTATCGGCTGCCCCAATAAAAGTGGACGAACAGTGACCATGCCATTTAGTGCCTCCTCCAGGACAGTAGCTGACACAGTTGTCTTAATTGGCACCCCGAGTTTACTGATGAGTAAATCGTAAGTACGTAAGATCCCATCAGAAAAGTTTTCACACTTACAGCCAAGAGAAGAAAATTTTGAAGATTAACTAAGCAGTAAATAAGCCAACCAAACCTAAAAAGGGCAGCAAACATGGTATTTACAGCACCCAGACTTGAAAGATCCAGCTCCAATTCTTGGCTTTCTGATTCAACAGCCTGGGCAACAAACAAAGGAATCATGTTCAGCAACAAATACTCATGCTAAGCGAAGTAAAAAATTGTATCAACGGGATCCATATTCAGTGCATGCTAACAAAAGGAACAAATGCAACGTCAACAGCCATACGGTGTGGAATGTGATCAAAATACAGGCAATTGAGCCTTCAATAATAGTCCAACATTTTAAGCACCCCAAAAATATCTCACCTCAAAGCCAGATGTGTCATACTGCCGCCGTTTGTCTGGATCAGACAAGATATTATAAGAAAATGTGACCTCCTTAAAAATATCAGCTGCTTTAGGGTCATTTGCATTCTTGTCAGGATGGTACCTGCAATGATGAATTGTAAACACTATCAATATATGTGTTTTTCTTATTTCTTAATCTCTATTTGAACCCTCTCTAGCCAACTCAAAACAACAACTTAGCACCCGGACTAATGCCAACGCACAATTTCAAATCCTCTACATTATACAGGAATATAGCAAGAAGATAATATCAACACATAATATAAAAGAGCATGAAATTTCTTGATACAACTTATAACACTAGATAAATCACATTTTGACTAACACGTGCAGTGAATCAAAGACACAAGGCACCCACAAAACTTGTGTTTTTCTGCTGTCAAAAATTAAGTCCAAAACGTCTAATATTTCACTGCCAATACCATCAAACATATAGAAGACCGTATGGAACTCACAGTTTTGTCCAACTTGCCTACTTTAATAAACCTGAGACTTTAACTAGTTAGACAACCTTGGCATTGCAGCTGCCATCAGTGCATGTGGAAGAACAATGCTTGCAAAACATTTGCTCCGTTGTGGTAAAGTAGATTCTCTCAAAGAAAGTAGATACTCTCACATAAAGTTATTCTTCAACCAAAGAAAAACAAACAAAAGTTATTCTTACTTTTGTTGGCAGGTTATCAAGTGCCACCAGAGTGAACTAGTGCAGTCACTTCTCCCTTTTAGAGTCAACTTGATATTGTATTTCACAGAGATCACCATACGAAAGACCAGAAATTTGAGTTTACTAATCCCACCAGATACTAAGACTCAAGTCAACTATGGCTAGCAGCGCCGCAATGGTGGATTCTTGGACAAAATGATAAACAATACTGATTACATCCCTCACAGAACATTTCATTATCTCTGATTCCAATTAATTCCAATTTTCATTCCCACAATCAAGCTCTATGGTCTTTACCTCAGTATTATAGTCCACACCCAACAAGAAAGAAATCTTAGCTCTTAATAAGCTCCAGAAATCTCAAGTTTATCTCCAATTCGATACAATCTTTTACCACAAATCTGCTCTCTTTTAACCTACAACTACTCACCAACACACCCCAAACCTCCATTTCTAGCTAGAATTCAAGAAAAAGCTCAACGTCTATACAGTCATTCGTTAATTCTAGGAAAAATTATCGACATTTACAGTACATAAGCTATAAATCCCTAACAAAGATTGGTACTAGAAAATCAAAGCTACCAATTTCAGAGATTGATATATATCTTTATCAAATCAAAAACACACAAAACCTAAGCTCGAGCTCAAAGAAGCTGAAACCAAAACCAAGAACGAACGGAGAACGAGAATCAACGTACTTGAGGGCCATTTTCCGGTAAGCGCTTTTGATTTCCTGGTCGGTGGAGTTCCTCGAGACGCCGAGGACCTCATAGGGGTCTCGCCGGAGCTGCTTCGCAGCTTCAGGCTTCTCCGATTTCGATCGGTTCGACGGCATTTTTCGAATTCAAATTCGCCGGAGTTGTTCCCCAAAACCCTACCGAAATTTCAAGATTCCGAAGTCGAAATTCCCCTCATTTCCAAGAACTGTAGCATCAGGACAGCCGTAAAAACCCTAGAAAAGAAGGAGAGAGATGGACTCCATGCACATCCAAGCTGGGGAGAGAGAGAGAGAGAGAGAGAGAGAGAGAGATTAGAGAGAGCAGAGAGGGAAAAAGACAAGAAATTGGAGGAGGAAATTAGGTGTCATATTAGTTAATATTGTTAATCCATCGAATAAATAAATACTTCCAACTTATATGAAATTTAAAAACGAACATCCACCGTCTGTTGGTCGAGCAATGTAGTTTGTGTATGAGTCCTAACTTCTACAAATTTGTGGTCGGCAAGTTTGAAGGGTTTTCAAGTTCGTTCGGCTACTGTGCTGCAATGCACAGTTGGAGCATTTCACATGTGCCGAAGGGGTTTATCTTGGGCCTAGGAAGCCTTTGTGTTCCCCTTGACAAAGTTAAAAAAAGTTCGTTCGGCTACTTGGCGAATTAGTCTAACTCTATTGAACCTCGATCCGAACACTAATTAGGTAAGTGTGTTACTAACTCGCTAATGTGAAAAATTTCTTCTATATACCTGCAATGCAAGTGAACTAACAAATTCAGCAGATCTCAATTTGTGATGTTATAGAAAATTCTTTTTCACTAATGTTATCCAACAATTTATTTCTATTAATGAAAGAGCCACGTCAGGATATTGAATAATCTTTAAAAAAAAAATTATTACCTCGCTCCTTCTGTAAAAAAAAAAAAAATTAAAATTAAAACGAGTGGACCATAGATAAAGTGCGCCGGGGTGAGTATTGCGCACGGGGGACGTTGACGTCTTTCGTTGGAAACTTGGAATCGGTCGCACGTGACCGGCGCGTGTGGTGTTTAGGAGTTGCGTAGTTTCAAAATGGGGGTTGTTATTGGCCATTAAATTAATGCTGAAAAGCTAAGGCATTGAAATCGCAATCAGTGAGGTGGGTTGAGTGAGAAACTTGACCTTGTGATTTGATATTGTTGATGGTTGATAATATTTATTGGTTTTTTACTTTCTGAGAGACTATTATTATTACCATGAATTTAGGAAAACATGTAATTATGGTCCAGTTGAAAATGATCACACATTTTCGAGTACTAAATTGTGGATCAAAAGAATTGACTTCTTTCCATTTTATTGCTTATGGCTTTTAGTTTTCAATCATGATCGGACGTTTATTGGATTAAAAGGTATCTCTATAAGAAATCTATTAGATCGATCGAATGTCATACAACTATTGTTTATATGTTATTTTTATTTTATTAACTGTCATTTAAATGTCATCTTTCATTTGATTGATATTGATATTGTTATTGTAGACATATATTTTTAAAAATTAATAGTTTGAGTTATAAAAAAATTAAAGCTTGTGAGCTAACAATGGAGACTATTTGAAAAAGGTTTGAGAAAGGAGGAGCAAGCGAAACCTAGGGTTTTGAGTCTAGCAGCGGCGCCGCGTTCCGGCCGGATCTATTGTGCATAGCGACGCCAGCGTCGAGAGGAGTTCGCCAGAGGTTTCTGCTCTGATCATTGATGGGTGGAATTGGATCTGGGTGTTTGATCGATTGGCTTTAGGATATGCGTTTTGAGGGGATCGGATTCTCCCGATCTCTGGGTTTTGCTTGGGCTTGGAGCAGGCACTGTAGTTTTGCACTCTTTTGTGCTTGACCGCCTCCGATCGAGGTTTCGAATTTGGTTTCGTTGGTGTCAGGCTGTTGTGCAGGTGCTCGGAGGCGTTGGTTGGTTTGTGGCTTGAGTCCACCATGGTCAGGCTCGGTTGTGGTAGGCCGCCAGAAGGAGTGGCGGCAGCGGCGGCTTGGTTCCTGAGGGCTAGGGCTCCTGTTTAGGTAGCTCGGGTTTGGGCTTGGGATTTTGGGCCTGGGCTCAAACATGGGCTACTGGGCTCTAAGCCTAGGCTTAAGTTATGGGCTGCCAAGGAGGGTGTCTTGCCACCCTCATTCATTACTTAGCGCGTCGGGAGGGCCTGACCTGAGAATTTGACCTACTTGGGTTATTTGGGCTTTTTAAGGTCTTTAAAGTGCTAGTCGTACTTTAGATCATGATTTCACGGAATTGGTAATTATCTTGAGTGAGATTGGAGGAAGCTGCTTATGGATGAGGAACTGACTCTTATTTGTTTGCTGGGAAGTGGCTTTTCTATTGGTACCGCAATTTCGCGCCTGGCTAATGGGGATGCTAATCAATGATTTTGCCCTAGAAGACACGGAGTTGTTCTTTGTTTATGGGTCCGCTTCCAAAGCGGGCTCAAAATCGACTTGTAATGAGTTTAAATTACTTAGATAGGAGCGTGGTAATTACCCCGCTATTTTTCTGTCTTTTAAGTGTATGTTAGACTCTGGTTTTTTGGCTGGTCATCTAATGCAATGAACCTTTGTTTCAAAAAAAAAAATTGTAGACTATTTGAAGAAAAATTCCATAGAAAGAAGTTGATGCCTAGCTAAAAATTTTTTTTGCCCCGTCTATTTTCCACAACATATGTTCCCAAGCTGGATTACAGGTTGAATCTATTCCATGTCTACCATATTATCTAGTTTCTTGAAAAGAATAGGGATTCCAAAGAATAGCTTCCATTTAACATTTTTTTGCCTTCTTCTCGTACCATCTACGTGTATATATGTTTCTTTTCTTCAAACAACTTAAAATTTCTAATCAACTTATGCCACCACCGAATAGCTGACTACTCATCAACCTTTTTTTCCTTTTTATTGCTCCAACTCCACTACCTAATGAATCTAACCAAACTTAATTAATTTATGGATTAAATTCTGTTTACTACCCTGTACTTTCAAGGGTTCCTCAATTCAGTCCCTGCACTTTTAATTTAATCAGAAAAATCCTCGCACTCTCCAATTTCATCAAATCGATCCATTCCGTCACTATTCCGTCAATTTTCTCTGTTAAGGTGCTGACGTGGCACTTTTTCACAGGGAAATTCCCAAAATACCCTTACTCAAAGCCTCTTCCTGCAGAAGCACCTCTCTCTACCTCTCTCTCCCACTTCTTCTCCGTCCTTCCCTCACCCTTAGTAACCACCCAAATCAGAACAAGCCCACCGCCTCTCTCTCCAAAACTCATTTCTCCAACTTAGCCTCCCGCGCCCTTTTCTAATCCGCCATTGACAACACCACCGCCGCCGACGTCGTCTTCGCTCAGCCGCCACCGAAGAACATCCCCAAGCC
>LYNE01003638.1:9676-24669 GCA_001662545.1 Rosa x damascena | reverse complement strand
GTTCTTCAGACATATTGCATTGTTACTCTTTGATGTGGAAATGTGGTGCCAAAGTCATAGGCTTTTAACAAGTCTAATACTCAAATTTTGATGCTTTATCATTAACTGAAACAGTTTGATTATATGCATTGAAAACTACTTTCAAGTAATATATGATGCAATTCATTGGGTGATTTACATGGACAGGAGGACTTCGAAAGTGAAGAGGCTAAGTATGCAGGTCCTTTTGTTGAAATGGTGAACAATTGTGGCTTGCGATTATCTAAATACAGAAAATATATAATTGAAAATGATATCAGTAACTTAATATTTAGGCTATTTAGCATATAAGACTGACTACTTTTTTGAATTTTGAGGATTGGAAATTCATTGCCTTTTGCTTTATTGAGGTCAATTGAGAGTCTGAGAGCAGAATTCTAGTCGAATATCGCACTAGACACCTCAATACCGTACCTGATGCCTTATCGCATTGCCATGGAGTCTGCCCTATCCAAGCTTTCACCACTTTGGTCCTTGACTGGCTTGTTCACATTGATCGAGCCTGTGAGATGGACCCAGAAGCTAAAGACATCAAGATAGCCCTTTCTCAAGGCCTCCCCACAAAGAAAGGTTTCTCCTTGGTTCAAGACAGATTGTATTACAAGGATAGAGTGTTCATACCTGCTATATCTGATTGGCCTTCCAAGTTTCTCTTCGAATTCCATTCATCTAGGACACTCCGGCTTCCTTCGCACATTCGTGCGCTACAGAAGCTTTGCTTGGCCTGGTCTGAGGCGCGATGTCAAAACCTTTGTTGCCCAATGCGATCAATGCCAATGACAATCATATGAAACCATCAAGCCACCAAGATTCCTCCAACCACTGCCGGTACGGGAGAATGTATTCTTTGAAGTGTCCATGGACTTCATTGATGGGTTGCCACCGTCCCAAGGCAAAACCACTATACTGGTGGTAGTTGACTTACTCTCCAAGTACAAGCATTTTATTCCGGTCTCCCACCCCTATACTGTGACTTCCATAGTGGACCTCTTCATCAAAGAAGTCTTTTGTCTGCACGCATGCCTCGCAGCATTGTAACAAACAAAGACCCAATATTCATAAGCCAATTCTGGGAAAACTTCTTCAAATTGCAAGGTACCAAGCTTTGTCAGAGCTCTACCTACCATCCGCAATCTGATGGTCAAACGGAGGTACTCAAACGGTCACTCGAACACTACCTTCTTTGCTTTGTGGCTGACAAACCCTCTTCTTGGTCTACTCTGCTCCATTGGGCTGAATATTATTACAATTCAAGCTACCACAACACCATCAAAATGTCGCCATTCCAAGCTATTTATGGTACTCCTCCGTCCATCACAAGGTACTTACCGAAAGCACTGCCATTCACGCTATGGACATCATACTCCAAAACCGAGACAACCTGCTTACCTTGCTCAAGTCAAACATGGAACTAGCTCAGAACTACATGAAATAATAGGCTAACCGAAATCGTACCAAAAGGAAATTCCATGAAGGGGATTGGGTCTTAAGACCCTAAACCCTAAAGCTTCCACAAACTCCACTCATGTTGACAACAATCTCTAGTTCGCCGTGCCTCCCACAAGCTAGCCCCGAGGTTCTATGGACTCTTTTAGATCATAGATCGCATTGGCAAGGTAGCATACCGCCTCAAACTTCGTCCCAACTACAAGATTCATCATGTTTTCCATGTCTCCCTACTAAAGAAGAAACTTGGTGATCGGATATTAGTCTCACTCACATTGCCTCCCTTGGAGAACGACGACGCTCTCTCTTGGCACTATGCCACAAAAGCTATCAGACGACAGAGGAGATCTGTCGTCTGATCAAAAAAAAAAAAATTGTTGTCTAGTACGGTGTCGTCTCTTAGGGGTGTCAGACGACAGATTTCCTTTGTCGTCTGATTTTTCAGATGACAGAAGGTTTTCAAGTAGTCTGTTATCTAATTTAACCCAAGACATATGTTAGATGAATTTAGACGACAATTATCTATTGTTTGTAATGACTTACAATAACAGTTTACTGTTGTTTGTTTTATATTCTAATAACAGTTAACTGTTATTTAAACTACCAACACAAGACAATTATTTGTTGTTGTACATTCATTTAAGATACAATTATATGTTGTTGTTTTTGTTTTGAGTCAATGAAAGTTTATATATTTTTGTCTTTGTTTTTATTGTAAGGCCACAATTTTATGTTGTTTGAGTGGGTAAATAACTAACAGTTAACTGTTAGTTAAACTACTAACACAAGGCAGTTATTGTTGTTATACATACGTTCAAGATACAATTATATGTCGTTGTTGTTGTTTTGAGTTAACGAAAGTTTATATATTTTTGTCTTTGTTTTCATTGTAAGACCACAATTTTCTGTTGTTTGTGTGAGAAAATAACAATAGATTTTTCTTGAATTATGTTGTTCTTCAGTAGCTCTAACAACATATTTTGGCTTTGATTTAGCGGTCGCATGGTATTTCAGATGTCACATTTATATTCCTATCAGAATGTAATCTGGAAACTACACAAATGACATATATTCTTCAATTTTTCATTACAGCTAGCAAACACATCCATAATTGTTTCATACATAAACCTAATGAGCAGCATCTCAATAAACTCATAAGGCAAAAAACTACTATCTAGAACAACTATACTGATCTAGAGCGACCAAGTAGCAGAAGCTTTGATTTAGCCAATTATGTAACAGCTCTAATTCTTCAAATGGATAATCCTCCAGAGATATCAATTAATTGAGGCATCAAAGTTTTGAAGAGAGGACAGCCATTGTTCCATATAATTCCTGCAATTTGCCGACAACACAAACACAGAAATTTAGCAAAGATTACATATTTCAAGAGCGAAACTTAGTACAAAATCACATATCACATTGCAGCTGCCTCATGCTCAGAACAAGGATTGATACTTGTTTACATTATAACTATAGACATTCAACTAGGTACTGCAGCCCGCGCGATGCTGCGAGGTTTATTATCAACATGGTTCAGCTTAATAATACTACATTTACAAACATTAGATGCATTATATATATCTACAAATGGCATTGTTTTACATTTTTCAAAATTTGGTATCTCAACCAATTGGTCATAGTACTGAACTGAGTTATACTATGGTAAAACAGTGAATGCTTTAGGCAGGTGGTTAAGACATTATGCCATTATGGAGACCAATTCAAAAAAGAAAACCCCCAAAAGTACTAAACCCTGCCAATTCCACTTCAATTGGTCATCAAAAGAAAAATCACTGAAGATTCATTATACATCAAAATTAGGTGAAACTTTCCAGATCATTTTTTAACCAGTAGAACAGAAATATTTCAAAATTTCACAACATTTGGAGATCAGTAAGTAGGGCAACACAAAGCTCAAATTTAACAGATCAGCAACTTTCTCAGAAAATTCAGCAAAACTGCTTGTACCACAATATGAAGTTTTGATTTTAAAGTTGGTCTGTTTTGAGAGTAAACAAGAGAGACACAACAAAAAGAACTAGCTTACAAGCCAAAAGAATAGCTACTACATTGGAGAGTAAACAAGGGAATACAAAGAGGATGCATGAAGCATTAATACCCCATTTGGCTTTTCATATCCCAAGTAGTAACTAAACTAAACCATCTAGAATCTGGTTAGATGTTTGGGGTGTGACTCTCTGCTTGTTAAATTGCACTTAAAAATCGCAGAGGAAAACGTTCCAACACAATCACACCAATTACATACCAAATCATAATCAAAGCTATAGAGAAAAGTTTGCTTTCCCTACCTCAAGCCTTAGCTTTCAGCAGCTAATACAACCAATCAATTGCTACACAAATAAAATACCAATTGCTAACACCCACATTGTATTTTACAAATCCAGCCACCTATACCAAATTTACAACAAATCACACCCAAACTCTTGGAAAGACTGAAACATAACGAACTTGAAAAGATAGGAAATTTGAACTTACTTGAGATAGCTGCATACAAAGAAGGATTTCAGTGTTCTTCACCAACCATTTCGCTCCATCCTTCATAAATCCCACATAGCTGCTATCAAACTCCTTTTTGAACATAAGCCATCTATAATTGCAATAAGCTTGTTAATATAATTCTAACAAGTATAATATCCAAAACTATTCCCAAAACAGTTCACATCAGTTCCAAGTACAAAAGAAAATAGATGATTAAAACAATACATTTGATGGGCATCGTAGAACCAAAAACACCCAATTTCTAACACCAAAGTGTCAGAAGGAAACAGAACAAACTTTACCGAGCAATTGCTTACCCTTACTAGTCTGAAAAAAACTTGTGAGAAACTAGAGATGTAGAAATAATCAGAAATCACCATCTAAGTTCACAACCAAAAATTCATAGAACATTGAATCCGAAACTAGACAAAGATATAGCAGCACAAAATAAATGAAAATAACAAAGCTTTAATCACCTAGAACAAAGAAAATTAGTTTGACTTGAAAGCAATAAACAATGGAAAAAAATTAAATGAAGAACATCAAACACCAAACCTGAAAACACACCATAGAGCAAACCAAGTACAATTTAACAAAAATGTGTAAACTATATCACAAATTACAACCTCAAATCAAATCTAATCAAGCATTGATTTAATTATTCAGTACCTCGGCCACGTCCACATGCTTCCAGCAACTGGCTTGTCTCCTTCTCAAGCAGCCTCGTCATCTTTGGGTTTGGCAGTACTAGGAGAGTCGCGGAACTGCATAATTTCTCCTCCTTTGGGTTTCTCTTGGATTGAAGAACAAACCTAAGATTAGGTGATGGCTTCCATCTTCCGGAGATGAAGCTCACCGTCGTTGGAGCTGGAGAGAGTGAACTGACAGTCGGGATTGACAGATGCTAGGAACGGAGCAGATCCCCTTTCTACATCCTTTGGTCCTTCTAATTAGAATTAATCCTTTAAGAGATGAGATATGGGTTTGAGGCACAACTAAGGTAGAGAGAGAGAGAGAGAGAGAGAATTGGGAAATTAGGTTAAGATAGAAACAGGGTTTGAGAGAGAGAGAGAGAGAGAGAGAGAGAGAGAGAGAGAGAGAGAGAGAGAGAGTATTTAGGAGATGGCGGTAGAGATCGATTTGGGTGGTCTTCTTCTCGAAGAGGGAAAGCAAGGAGAAGGACGACGTTGGCTCCATTAATTGTGATCGGATTTGAACAAGGACTGAGAGAAATTGATCATAAGGATTAAAGGGGATTATGTCACTGAAGGTGAAAAAGAGAGGGAGAGCGAGTGAGCACAGATGGGAAATGGTGAACGAGTATTATGCCAAAAGAGACTTTGAAACAAAAACAGTCAAGCTCACCTTGTTCAGACAACACAATTAAAAAATTGTGTTGTTTGAATAACACTCCATTGACTAGTTAGCTTAAGGGTTTAAGCATTTGAGAAGGAAAATACTAAAACTTGTTGGGGGGAATTCGAAAATTTCTGCTAGGGTTCAATATAGAAAATTTCAATATTTTCAAACGACATTTAACTGTCGTCTGAATCTAACCATATCTTCAAAATGAAACAAGTATGGTTTTTCTATGTATTCAGACAACACATTCAGACAGCACTTTGGAAGGGATCCACACTATGCCAAAAAAGCTATCAGACGACACTCATCAGATGACAGAAAATCACCCTTCTGTCATCTGATGCATGTCATCTGATAGCTTTTTTGGCATAGTGTGGATCCCCTCCAAAGTGCTGGTTATGAGAGTGGACCGACGTCTCAACAAATCAGTCACCACTATTCAGTCCCTTTCATAACCATACCGTAATTCATCACTCTTATTCCCAAACTCTCATTCAAACCTCAAATCCATTTAACCACCAGTTTCCACCATGTGTAATCCCATAAAGCCATTCTCTCTCATATAACCAGATTAATCACCATAATCATACCATGGCTCCTATCTCTCTATCCCCCCTTGTGAGTAGTTCAATGTGCAATCTGAATCAAAAATGGAATCCCCCTCTTCCTGGTCATATCAAAATCAACTGTGTTGCAGCTTGGATTGAGAGTTCAAAGCTTCAGACCTAATTCACTGCATAGCTCCAGAACTTCTTAATTCTAACCGACAGAAAAGTACTTTCATTGTACTTTAGTGGACTCTGGAATCCTCTTGTCTAATCCTGTTTTTCCAGTCTTTGTTTTGATTTGTTACCTCAAGCATTTATTGACTTATCTACCAAATTCAATGAGGAAACTACACCCGAGATGCTACAAAATCCCACTTAGGAACCTTATCGTATCTAGATCACTGAAGCATTGTTACTATTCTTGCTTCTCATTCTAGCTCAAACAAAAGCTCATTTCCAATTTCCTAATTTATTGTGATGGAAGGAGCATACAACTCTCCTAATAGCCTTGTTGTGCAAATGAGGAGGAAATTATCATTATATGATCTGGACAGGAAGGTTAGATTGAGTGCTGTCTTCTTTGCTGACAAGAGCCCAAACAAGATAACTATTTGTAACATCATGAAAGTTGTTCTAGCTAGGTTTGGTAATACAGGGGTGACTGCTAGCAATGAGAGAGATCCAAATGATAGGATGTTCTCTGTTACTGCAGAAGATGCTGAATCTGCAAAGGCTATTCTGGATGGATCCCCATGGTCAATTCTGAGATACTCTGTTCACTTTTAAGAGTGGCCAGAATCTCTTGCTATTGAGGAACTATAGTGCAATCAGATAGCTTTCTGGGTGCAAGTCAGGGGAGTTCCACCCTATATGTTTGATGTGGAGAATGTCAAAGAGATGATTGATAATTTTGGAGAGTTCATTAAAATGGACGATCCCCTAGAAAGTGAAGAAGGCACCTACAATTTTCTCCTTGTGAAAGTCCTTCTTGATGCTCGTGATCCTCTACCTATAGGCAATGAACTTGCAAGAGAGGATGGAACCAAGAAGTGGCTTAGTTTTTCTTTCGACAAATTATTTGATTTTTTCTGTATTTGTGGGAGATTAGTACATATTGATTTACCAAAAGCTCCATGCCCCCATGGATCTTATCCAGAGAATGAAAATGAGTATGGAGATTGGCTTAGTGCATTACCACCTCGAAAGCAAATCAGGAATGAACATTCACAAACGCTAATGGCAAGTGGTCGGAGTAGAAAGAGGTTTCCCGGCCAAACTATTCAACCCGTGGAAAGCAAAGACAGAGACCAAAATTCACAACCCCAAGGAGCTTCCTCAAGTCAAATCAGTGAACACTCAGCCCCCTCTGTCAGATTACATATTAATGACACAAGTGCCCATGCCTCTGCTGTCAACCATTGTGATAGTAACTACAAAAGGGTTTGCCAACGGAACATTCAAGGTACCCCACTATCCCAGCTGTGTCAAACCTTATAATAAGTGTATGCCCTTCCCTCCACCTGGATTTGGCCCCCTCCTAATAGTGTCTAAAGTACCTTTTTTCTAGAACAATCTCAGAATGTGACAAATGGGGGAAATTTTGGCTATCCATGGTTTTTTAATCAAGGCAACAACTCTAATAATGTTAACCCAGCTGCTTTTGCTACTCTTATCTCATGAGCCTGCCCCTAAATACCCTCATCATCCATCTACCCATACCCCATTCCATCGTCAATTAACTTCTCCTAGTAATACCACCTCCACAAATCATGACCCTAGATATCCAAAACCCTCCCCCGTCACCCATTGAAGGTCAAGCAAAGAGACCTTTTCAATATGAGAAGACTAATGCTCCCTCTGGAAGGAAGTTAAGGAATTACACCAAACATTGCACTTCTAGAACTGAGACTTTATTGTCCAATTCAGAGGTTGTAATTAATGGATGTTCAACGAGTGAAAGCATTGAAGGCAGTGGTGGCTTGCCTACAGCCACAAGCTCTCCATGATACAACTCTGTTGGAATTGTCATGGACTAGGGCAATTCATGACAAAGCAGGCTCTTAAAGACCTGATAAGTAAGTTTCGCCCACCCTTTGTCTTTCTTTCAGAAACTTGTATAAAGGATAAGGACATCAAAAGTCTAAGAAAGAATTGTAAGTTTTCACATGGTATTACTATGAAACCCATCAAAACTGCTAGGGGCTGGCATTATGGTGGGATAATAATGTTCCAGTTCAAATTCTCTCTAATTCCAAATTCTTGATTGATACAGTGGTCAAGTTCAAGTTGAATGATTCTTTGGAACAAGTGTGCTAGTTTTATTAATCTTCCAGGCTTTGTGCCGGTGATTTCAAGAATTCCTATGGCTTTATGAAAAGGAGGGTGGTAACCCTTAGAATCTAGGTAGAAGGCGTTTTTTGCGCATTAGTTTATGGAAGTAAACGATTTGATTGAGCTTCAATCAAAGGGTTAGAAGCTTACATGGTGCAACAATCAGCCTGAAGGAAGTCTTATTAAGATCAAGTTAGATAGAGGGCTGGTAAACACAAGGTGGTTGGAGCGGTGGCCTGAATCTAGTGTTTTCAATCATCCTCACCTGGGGTCAGATCACTGTTCTCTTATTTTTTACTCTGATCCACCAAGGGTTAGTGGGCCTAAGTTATTTAAGTTTGAACTAGTGTGGGCTGAAGATCTTGAGTGTCGAGACATTGTGGAGGCTTCCTGGACCAACAACGTTCCAACTATTAGTGCTGCCCAATAGGTCACAAAAAGTCAGAGATGTAGTCTTGATTTATCTAAGTGGAGTAAGAGGAAATTCTCTGATAATCGCATGGCCATTAATAGAAGAATAGAGGATCTTCAAGTCATCCAGGAGTCTACGACTGCTGAAGCACGTAACAAGGAGTCTTTTCTAATTGGAGAGATTTATGCTTTATGGAAAAATGAGGAGAAATACTGGACACAACGTTCTAGAGTTAATTGGCTCAAAGCTGGGGACTCAAATACCTAATTTTTTCATTTGACAACCATCCAGAGATGGCAGCGGAATAGAGTGCTTAGGCTTAAGCCTTCCGGTGATGTATGGCTGGATCACGAGGGCACTATTTGTTCAAAAATGGAGAATTATTTCAAAGACATCTTCAAGAGCTCTGGTGAGAGAGATTGGGATGAGGTTTTGATGACACATGTTATTAGCGCTCTCTCACCAAAGATTTTACGTTTGAAGAAATTAAAGATGCCGCCTTCCAAATGGGGGTTGAAAAGGCTCCGGGTCCGGATGGTTTTCATAGGATATTTTTTCAGAAATTTTGGAACATTATCAATGAGACTATGAGGGCTACTGCCAAGGAATTTCATGATACTGCTCATATCCTTGCAGATCTAAAGAAGACAAGTATTGTCCTTATTCTTAAGATCCCTTGTCTTGAGAAGGTTGATCAATTACGTTTGATAAGTCTTTGCATTTACTCATACAAGATTCTCTTTACAGTGCTTGCGAATCAATTGAAAGAATTTCTACCTAGTATTATATCTCCTCATCAATGTGCTTTTGTTCCGGGACGTCAAATTCAAGACAATATTTTGGTTGCACATGAAGCTTTTTATTATCTGAAGTTGTGGAAATCTGGAGACATTTAAGAGCTTGCTCTCAAGTGGGATATGAGCAAGGCTTATGATAGGGTAGAGTGGGATTTTCTAGAAGAGGTTTTTACTCGTATGGGCTTTGGCAATAGTTTTGTTCTCTTAATTATGGCATGTGTGAAATCTGTGTCTTTTGATATCACTCTAAATGGAAAGGTGGGGGAGTATTTCAAACCTTCAAGAAGTTTGAGACAAGGTGACCCTATTTCTCCCTATTTGTTCCTGTTTGTTTTAGATGTCTTCTCCTCTCTTATCAGGAGGGCTTGTGAAGTCAGCACTCTACAAGGTATCAAGCTTAGTCAACAAGGTTCGATTTTGTCACACCTTTTCTTTGCTGATGACTCTCTATTCTTCCTAACGGCCACATCTGCTAATTGTTATGAGATTATGTGCATTATTGGAGTGTATTATGTTGCCTCTGGTCAGCTTGTTAATCATAATAAGTCTACTCTTTATTGTACACCTAACATGTCTAATGCAAATGTGCATGATCTTTCTGAAATTCTGGGAGTGCCTACCGCTATCAATCCTGGGCGCTATCTTGGTCTCCCTACTATTTGGGGCAGGTCGAAAAAAGCTTCTCTCTCTTTCATCAAAGCAAAGTTAGCTAACAAGATACAGAACTGGAAACTATGCACTTTGTCTATGCTTGAGAGGGAAACTCTTATTAAATATGTGGCCCAAGCTGTTTCCACCTTCATTGTTTTAAATTTCCAGTCACTCTGCACAGAGTTTGATGCCATGATGGCAAACTTTTGGTGGGGCCAAAAGAAGGATGAGAGCAAGATCCATTGGAGAAGCTGGGATTTTATAGGCCAGCCTAAAGGAAGTGGTGGCTTGGGCTTTAGAAATCTAAGTGAGTTTAACACCTCGCTCCCAGCTAAACAAGTTTGGAGACTTTACTCCGATCCTACTTCTTTATGTGCTCAGGTCCTAAAAGGAATTTACTATCCATACACTGATATCCTAAAAGCCGGAAAGGGTTCTCGTGCATCGTGGGCATGGAGCAGTCTTTTAGATGGTCAGAATCTAATTGTTAATGGGGCAAGATGGCAGGTTGGGAATCGGGAGTTGATTGACATTTGGGCTGACAAGTGGATTTCTAATTCCACCCATGGTTTTTTGTAGCCTTTGCTTCCTGTGAATAGCTCAAGACCCCATATGGTGAAGGACCTAATTGATTGGGATACTAGGTATTGGAAGATTGATATGATCAGTGACCTAATCTCTATGGAGGATCAATTGGATATTGAGTTAATTGTGTGGGGTGACCAATCTATGATGGACAGCATTATTTGGCCTGGGACAAAGAGTGGCCAATACTCAGTGAGGTCAGGCTATCATTTCATACATT
Organism: Rosa x damascena; assembly: GCA_001662545.1. Lineage (NCBI taxonomy): Eukaryota > Viridiplantae > Streptophyta > Magnoliopsida > Rosales > Rosaceae > Rosa > Rosa x damascena. Next base: position 13,776 of record LYNE01003638.1, on the reverse strand, counting down.
CTCAAACTTGCAAGCCTACCATACAGCAAGCTCATTCATCACATAGAATGAATCACATAGTGTGGATGACGGTTTGGTCTACTCAAACTACTCCTAAGATTCGCAATTTCCTTTGGAGAATTTTGGCTAATGCTTTACCATCTTACCTAAATCTTCACAGAAGGAAAATAATCTCTTCTCCTTTGTGCCCTGTGTGTGATATGTTCCCTGAGTCTATTGAACACATCTTTCTTCAGTGTCCTGGTGCGGTTTGTGCCTGGTTTGCCTCAAATTTACATTACAAGATCAATTTACAAGCCATCAATACTTTTGATTTGTGGTTTGAAAACTTTATTCTCATGATAACGGGCTGCAAAACAATTAAAGAGGAGTTTATCACCAAAGTGGCTTTTCTCCTTTGGGAAAATTGGAAAGCGAGAAATGCTTTTGTCTATGGGGCTGCTCCTATTGATCCATTGATCCAAGCTTGGTGGCCAAGAAAGCTAACATGGCTGCGGCAGAATTCATTACCTGCAAAAATCACAATCCCATGTCAAGATCAAATTCACATCCTCATGTGCACTCACAAAACTCTCAGGTATCCCATTCCCCCCACCCCTGTTATTCTTCTAATTTAAACTGCACTTCTTCTCCTCACCTTTCTACTCCTACTATCCCTCCTGGATATGACCCCTTTGTTTCTTCTAGAGCAAACCCCGCCCTCCCTCATAATTCTCCGCTGCCCTCCAACCTCGAATTTTGCCGCATCACTACTATTCCCCCTATCACTATCAACCACTCCAGTCCATTTGATCATCAATCCATCAACCATCATTCAGTCCCCTTTCATAACCATACCGTAAGTCATCACTCCCATTCCCAAACTCTCATTCAAACCTCAAATCCATTTAACCACCAGTTTCCACCATGTGTAATCCCACAAAGCCATTCTCTCTCTCATAACCAGATTAATCACCATAATCATACCATGGCTCCTATCTCTCTATCCTCCCTGTGAGTAGTTCAATGTGCAATCTGAATCAAAAATGGAGTCCCCCTCCTCCTTGTCATATCAAAATCAACTGTGATGCAGCTTAGATTGAGAGTTCAAAGCTTACCAGTATCTGTGCTTTAGCTCGTGATTCTCATGGCATCCTCTTTGAGGGAGCGATTCTTTTGTGTCGAACGGGGTCTGCGTTTGAGGCAAAGGCGACGGCGGCAGCGGTAGCTATAGATGTGGCCAAGTGTATCCTTTCCTCTCCGATTATCCTCGAATCAGACTCAAAGTCATTAGTGGACATTTTCAACAATTCAACAATTACATGTGATTGGAGAATTGCTCCGATTGTGTCCATGATCAATAATTTAATTACCTCTTAGCCAGCGCTTTGCATGGTTTTGGATTCCAAGGAAAGCGAATTCTGCAGCTGATTTGGTTGCCTCGCTAGTGGTGAGGAAGAAGTGCCCGGAGATCTGGATTGACCGTCCGCCTTCTTCCCTTGTGCATATCCTTTCTCGCGATGGACTCCCTTGCCCGCCTCTTCAATTTGATCATCTCAGACATCGCTGACTATCCGAGGTTGCTGGTGTTTCTTTTTCATCAGAGCTGTAGTGTTGTTGTTCTCTTGTACTCTTCTTTCTTTCTTTCCAGTTCCTGCACTTTCTTTCCAATTATGCTCTCTAGCTATAGTTTTTTGTTTTCTAGTCTTCTGCTTTCATAGGCTTTGACTTTGAGTTGTGGACCTTTTCTTTTTTAGGCTTGCTTGTTTCTCCAAGCCTTGGGCCACTTTAATGAATTTTAGTTGACCAAAAAATCCTTTCCCCCGTATGAGGGTGTGTTTGGTATAGCTGTGCTTTTCAGAAAAGCTGGCTTCTGCTTATTTCTGAGAAAAAGTAGCTGAAAAGCAAAGCAGCTGAGTGTTTGGTAAACTGGCTTTTTTTAAGTGCTGTCATTGGCAAAAAGCAGTGGCAAAGTGTTTGGTAAACTCAAACTGGCTTGTGCTTTTTATTTGTGGAATGACCAAATTGGACATGAGAGATTATTTTGCTTTGATTGTTTGGTAATAAAATGTTAATCAAATGCTTTTGTTATTATTTTTAGTCTTTATTATGTCCTTATTCATTTTTGTCAACTTTCAATTTTTATAAATTATGGTGAGCATATGATTAATATTGTTTTTTTGCCTTGATTGTTTGGTAATACAATGTTGTTCAAATGTTCTTGTTATCATTTTTAATCTTTATTATTCCTTATAAATTTTTGTTAACTTTCAACTTTTATAAATCATGGTGATCATATGATTATTATTGGACAATTAATTTCTGATTGGCATCAAATAACCCAAAACAAAAAATAAGATCCTCGTAAATTATCCAAGCCACTTTCTTCAATCAAATTGAAAAATTCGCTGTCAAATGTAGCCCAGATGACAAACATATGAATGCAAAAGAAAGCAAGGCTGAGGATCCATTTTAACAGAGATAGATTGAGGTAAGAAACATATGTATAGACAAAGGTAGGAGCACTACATTAATACAAATTTATACTGCCTTCAATTATGCAAATGGAGAAGGGGTGAAACAGGACGGTCACTAGGATGAATCCTATTATACATTGAGGAGAGAAACCATTGGTTTGCAATGGATACAACTTTGATGTGATCTATGTCAGAAGATCAATACCTCTGCCTCCTCATTCTTGTTAGTCTCCACCTTACTATCTGTAAAACTTCTTAAAATATAGAAACCTTATAACAATTGAAGCAACTAAGGTTGTAATTCTGATAGATGTGGTTATCCTTTTTGTATGGAAAATACACTACTCAGTCAAAAATGAAAGAACATCACTTCAGTGTCCACTCCAGATACCAAATATGTTTTAGTGTTATGTTTTATAAGATCACTGATATAAGATAGAGTACAAGTTATTGGCATTTTCAACATTACAAGCTTGATCATACAAAATTAAAATATCTATGATATAAACCAAAACCCCACAAACCATAGCTGCCAAAACAACTCCACACTTCACCATTACCCTAACAAAATCAAAACTTGAACCCGAAACAGCATTTGTACCACTAGAACTCTCACTAACTTTACCTACAGCTCTCAAACGACCTCTATTAGCAAACAAGTCAACTCCCTCGCATCTTGGACCTAAGAACCTCCGAAAATCACTACTACCAATGCAATTCGAAGATGAAGAGAATTGGGAAGGAAGAGGGTCATGGTTGAAGTGCCTTTGCACAATATGCTTCTGATCGCAATAAAGCTACCGGCCTCCTGCCATTGAGGTGCCTCAATATCATTTTTTGCCTAGGATAAATCATTCAGGTAAGCTTCTTTGCTGGAGCCATGTGTGCTGATCCACAGATCAATGCAGTATATGCCATTACTTTCTTCTCTCGCAACAACTCAAAAACTTGTTCTGCTCCATTCAAAAACCCACATTTCGCATACATGCCGATCAAAACTGTACAGAGCTCCTCATTCATCTCCCACCGGTTCTTGACAAGAAACCCATCAAGGCTGCCAATCTTATTTTCATAACAAGCCCAACCATTTACTTATGCTCATGGTAGGAGGCAGATTGTCAACAAAAAACTTAAGTTATCAATGTTGCATATCATCCTCTTAAATTCTTATTTGGAGATGAATAACAGCTAAAATACACATCGAGAATCTGCAAATAACAGTATATGATAACAGTTGCTAAAAAAAAACTGAAATCATCATGAAGTCATGCAATACCGAGTGAAACACACAAGTCATGCAAACTTCATGCCAGTAACCATTCAATGTTTTCATTCCAATCTGTTGTATTTGGATGCTAGCAGAATATATCAATGTCCTATACAAAAGGTAAATATGCTGCAGGATGCTAGCAGAATATATCAATGTTGAATTGAGTGAACAAAGAGAGGAAGAGGAACAAGAAATCGAAGCTACTGGATTTGGTTCCCATTTTCCCAAATCAACCTAAACCCACATTGATTCATTACCCAAGCATAATTGATCTAAACGAACTATGCTCAAGCATAATTGATCTCATATCCGTCAAACCCAGAACAATATTATCCCAAACATTCATCAAATTCAAACAAATTAAAACTGAAATA